>VWZE01013829.1:24099-68301 GCA_013396675.1 Eubucco bourcierii | reverse complement strand
ATCATGATTCTATGATTCTATGATCATATAGTGAGATATATCAGAATTACAGAAAAAAAAAAGTGAGGAGCTGGAGGCAAGAAATATGGCTCAGTAGAAAAATAAGAAAATCTTAAGTTTTGGACAGAACTATACTTCACCTGAGTTTTACATTAGGCTATTGCTGGACTTAAAAACAGCTGCAATAAAACCAACCCTGAAAGAAGCAAAAAAACCCCAACCAACCAAACAACGACAAAACAAAGCAAACAAACAAAACCCGAACCAAACCAAACAACAACCAACCAACCAAATGAAAAGAGTAGACTCTCACAGCTCCACCTTCTGAACAGATTTAATCTTTACCCAACTAGCTTGCTTTCTTGTCTGATAGAACTCGTCTCAAACAGAAGGGTAGAAAATATTTCCTTGTAGGACATTTCATGGAATAATGGGTAAGAGTCCTTTTGCTGTGGAGAGGTCCCTTCCAGTGTGGGTATAATTCTTTGAGATTTTATGTGTAGGTTGCCTAGAGTTCAGTTTGTTAGATTTCTGCTTCTAGAGGTATTCTGATTTCTGTTTCTAGACATAGTGTGAATGCTTAGATATATCTCCAATCTATTGCCCTGTTGCTCTTCGCAGTTTGTGCTCAGAAATATAGAGGAACTCACACCCAAATGGCTATATCACTCCAGTTCACATCTTAGAGATAGGGGATTTTAAGTCTTGCTTGGGGGAAAAAACAACAAGCTAACCAGGTTGCCAGCAAACTTCATTTACTCTAAATATAGTTTTGTTTCTCTAGAATTCACTGTACTGTGTTCTTCTCCACTACCAAAAATATATTAATATTTTGCTTTTGTGATTTAAATGAATTATTTTAACATTCTGATATAAAATATTTACACAGAAAACATTAGAATATTTCAATATTTAGTATTTTTATACTATATAATACCCTGAAGAAAGTAGGACATTGTCTTCTGACAAATGTTAGGAAGACAACATTTCAAAGGTAGCTAAAAACAGACAGATTGTGTTTAAAATCAGTGACCTTAACTGAGGAACAATGTTTCTCTCTTGTGGTCTCTCTTACCCTTAAGTTTGCTATCTAGAGACTCTACATCTTATGTAGACCAAACTTAACTAACAAAGATAACCTCAGCAGAAAAGTATCAAACAAGTTATCTCTAAAGCTGATTATTTGTGGATTATTGCATAATAATTTGTATAAGAATTGTATAATAATTTGGTTGAGACTATTTGGGGAAAGTTATTTCATAATAATGACTCTCGTCAGGGATGTAAAAAAGCTTGTGGGGAAAAAATTATTTTTATTTCAATTTTCTAAACCTCATAGTGATCTGGTTTCCATAGGAAATGAGTTACTTGTGTTATATGTATTAAAAAGGGTTTTTCTGTCTTCGCGTAATAATCTCTGGTCTTTTTCTTTGAAACCTCTGTCTCAGTCCAGAATCTGGGAAAGAGACATGGTTCTTTTTAAAACATTCCCTTGTGTGAAATTAAGGCACAAATGGGGCCAGATATCAAAGCAATGCTATTTATTAAAGAATAAAGTAAATGAAACAGAGGGAGTAAAGAGAGAGAAAGAGAAGGAGGGGAAAATGGAGAAAGGGAGAGAGAGTAAGAGAGAAATTACCAACTCAAGGCACTTTTCTGTCTTCTTCAGCCAGATGAGAGGAGGGAGATGTGTCCAAGGTCCTTATCCTTTTTGGCTTGTCCTATCTTCAGCCAGAGCAGAGGAGAGGAAGAGGTCCAAGTAAGTTCTGTGATGATTTTTCCCTCTTCTGAGTAGGCTCCAGTGTGTAGTATTTTCAGTAGAATTTTCCTCACTCACAGCAGGCAAAGCTAGAGACTTTTACACATTTTTTTAATCGTAGCCCCACCTGGCCCTTCACCTTAGCCACATTATATGCATATGTGCCTTCCAGGTGTTCCCTCCAACAAGTCTTTCCTGTGTGCTTCCAGGAGTCAGGTGCCAGAGTGGGTTTCTGGCCCCTATATTTGCCTCCTACATGTTCACCACACACCCCTGGGGTTATCAGGCCAGGATGTGCTCTTTTGCACATTCCAGGGAGGTCTCTCCACCACACGCATCCCAGGACATCTACTGACTTGGTGGGCAGAGACGGTCTTATCTTTCTTGAGTCATTCCTCAGTTCTCAATGTAATCATGACCATCATGTGGTGATTTGCATTTTACAACCTCAATAAAGTATCATATGTTTGATATGAAAGCTGGTATTCTTCATATTTAATGGTTTATATATTTCTTCTGAGTTTGAAAGACATCAAGTTGCTCTAGATGCCAGTAATCTCCACTGCTTTTCGTATCTTTTATATTACATGTTTAAAGTATCCTGGACAATGAAAAAATAATTCTTTACAACAAACAGAGTTCATACATTGTTCAAATATTTGTATACTTGCTTAGAAGAATATTTTTTTTTTGTAAAAGCCTCACTGAGTATACTTGCCTATGTTACAAGAAATAGCTAAAATAATTTTTATTTTTGCAATATTTTAATTTGAGGATTTTCAGATATTGATCAGGTAAATATTCTTTGAAATCTATATATATGCTCATGATCATATATCATCAGGATTGTTCAAGATAAATCCTTATTTTAGATTTTATTACTTATGAAAATAAGTGTTACTTTATTTCAGTAGATTCCATAAATTTCTTAAGAACTTGGCCACTGTCCAGTGTGAAAGGGAAGAATCTTTTTTAACTTCTACTAGTTTTTACTGGATTGTCTCTGAGTACAGATGAGGTGATATGGTTAACAAACAACTGTCTCTTCTGGAAGTCTTTAACTTTATTCTAGTTAAATTTCACTGGTTTGTATGACACCTATAAGGCATTAGAGGAAATCACAGTGTTATGATGATGAAAAAAAATATAGGCAACAATTGTGGATGGGTGTTTTCCTCAGAAAAAGCCTCAGTTTTTGGAGTAGAAGGCAATGTGTTTTGTTATGTCAGATACATGCATATAGGGTTTGCACACTGACTGTATGCCAGCATTTCCACTCTTTGAAAATAAATCATGTCATATTCTAACAGTTCTTTTATTTCCATGCAGATCAATGTGCACTCAGACTCAATTCAAACTGTGCAATCTTAGTTTCATTCTATCTAATCAGGTACATAATAGACCTGTTTAATGATGAGAAAAAAATGTACAGACACTTTGAATTTTTAAAAGTATATATAAAGAATATATAAATATATATAAAGTGTATATAAATATACTCTCTATATATTTATATATGTATATATATTTATATGTCTATATATATTCAAAACGAAAAAAAGAAGAAGAAAAGGAGCTTGGAAAAACTACTTCCATTTTTTAATTTCAAAATATATTTTTTAAAATATTCCTTCTTCTGAAATGGAATTACAACATAACAGATAAATGTTTTTCTAACTGCATCAGGAAGTGGTTGTTTTACACTCTAAAACACGATGGTCTACATTTCAGTTTGATTTATATTTGGATGCATGAGCTACAAAAGTAAATGACTGATATTCTCACTACCAGTTGTGAATGACTTACTGATACACCACTAAGAGAGTCTCCAAGTCACTGTGGAACAGCTGGAGACTGTGTACAGTTCTGGAGCCCTCAGCACAGGAAGGACATAAAAGTGTTGGAGGAGGTCACGAAGATGATCAGAGGTCTGCAGCAGCTCTCCTATGAGGACATATTGAGAGAGTTGGGGCTCTTCAGCCTGGAGAAGGCTTTGAGGAGACCTTTTAGTAGCCTTCCAGTATCTGAAGGGGACCTACAGGAAGGCTGGGGAGGGACTATTTACAAGGTCTTGAAATGACAGGACTAGGGGCAATGGGTTTAAACTGGCAGAGGGAAGATTTAGACCAGATGTCAGGAGGAAGTTCTTTCCAGTGAGGGTGGTGAGATACTGGAACAGGTTGCCCAGGGAGGTTGTGGCTGCTCCCTCCCTGGAGGTGTTCAAGACCAGGTTGGAGGAAACTTTGAGTAACCTGTCCTAGTGGAAGGTGTCCCTGCCTATGGCAGAGGGTTGGAACTAGATGATCCTTGAGGTCCCTTCCAACCTTACCATTCTATGATTCTATGAGACATACCTGTGATCTTAACATGTACAATAACTCCTTTCTAATGGTGCTTTGGAAAATTTTGATTCAAGTAGTAGAATTTTAAGTCATTTAGTAGCAGAGTGTGTAAACAATCCACCTAGGTAATAAAATACCACCAAGATGCATTTTAAATTTTGCTGCAGCAAACTTGAAGAAACATACAGTTATAAACACTTTTTGTGTTTGACTTGAGATTAAGGTCAGCAATAGAATGTGAATGAGAAATAAGAGCAAAAACTCAAGTCATAATGGAACAGGTACTCTATGTCATGACATGAAGGGGATGAGTTTTATAATGAGGTAAACTGGTCAGTCAGATAATGAGATGTCACCAATTCTAACAAAGACAGTAAGTACACATTTTAGTTAAAGAGACTGTGTAGACCATCTCTAAGAAAAGTAAGAATGATCTTGCCTTAGAGAAAAAGGTTAAATGCATACAGGCACCTGGTAGAAGTCTGAAGACAAACTTTCTCACTCAGGATGATATTCACTTTGAAGCATAAGGTATACAAAAAAGATACCTTGTTTGCTTCAAGAAAGGTTCCAAACAATCAGTTGAATGAAGGAAGAATTTCCTGTTTAATCTTACCTCAGAAATTTTCATGTATTTAGAGAGAGATTGAGCAAGTTCACACAGAAGAAATCCATGGAGGGTTACTGAAAATGTGGAAATAGTTTTTGGGTCAAGGAATTCTTGTTATGTAAATACTTGAAGGCTAAAAAAACATGAGGTGAGAGTATCATATATACTTATCTGATTCTTGGCACTCATACCTACTCCTGTTTTTAGATTACAGTTATATATATGACAATGGGGTTTATATTCCCAACTAAGCAATTGTAGTTGTAATTTTTTAAGGAGTAATAACAATAATAATAAGTGGTCCTTAACCAAGAGTCTGTCAAATAACTACACTACAAATTTCCAGTTCCTTAGAATACGTCTTGGGTAGAATCATAGAATCATAGAATCATAGAATGGTAAGGTNGGCAGAATCACCTCCCTTGCTCTGCTGGCCACGCTTCTCTTGATGCAGCCTAGGACTCGGTTGGCTGTCTGGGCTGCATGTGCACACTGCAGGCTCATGTTGAGCTTTTCATCAACCCAGACTCCAAGGTCCTTTTCCTCAGGGCTGCTCTCCAGCCATTCACCACCCAGCCTGTATTTGTGCTTGGGATTGTGCCTACCCAGGTGCAGGACCTTACACTTGGCCTTATTGAATTTCATGAGGTTGGCCTGGGCCCACCTCTCCAGCCTGTCCAGGTCCCTCTGGATGGCATCCCTGCCCTCTAGCAAGTCGACTGTGCCACACAGCTTGGTGTCATCTGCAAACTTGCTGAGGGTGCACTCCATTCCTCTGTCCATGTCACTGACAAAGATGTTAAACAGCACTGGTCCCAGCACTGACCCCTGAGGGACACCACTTGTCACTGGTATTCAAAGAGTAACAGCATGGGGACCCAGTCCAGGTAAAGAACTGATATCCAAGGTGTCAGAGATACCCACAACCATTTCAACCCCCTTTCCACATCCTCTAAATCTCAGCCACAACCTGTTGTACTTCCCTCCTTGGATAGAACTCAACACATTTCGGTTGCTCTCACACATAAAGAGCAACGTCACTGCCTCACCTTGTTGCTCTATCTTTCCTGTATAGTACATAGCCATTCACAACAACATTCCAGTCATGGGAGCTGTCCCACCATGTTTCAGTGATTGCAATTATATGATAGTCATGAAGCCTAACATAGATCTCAAAATCTTTCTGCTTATTCTCCACGCTCCATGCATTTGTATATAAGCATTTCAAGGAGGGAGTTAATCCATTAGTTTTCACTCTTGCCGCTCTGACTATTCCTTAGCCACCAACCTACTAGCGAGTCCTATGTGTATCCTTGGCTCAGCTTTGTAAGACCTTGCCTTTGTTGCAGTGTTCGCAGCATGCTTCAAGACAACAGGTTGGAAAACCTTACTAACATCCTACCCTTCCAACCCTGTCATCCTGCTACTTGTCACAGAACCCCTCCCACTTCAAGTCTAGTTTAAACCCCTTCAAGGAACCCTGCAAACTCATGTGCCAGGATCTCTTCTCCAATGAATTAGAAAGTCTTCTCAGTGCATTCATTGTCCTGTGAGTTCTTAGTCTACCTATGTTCTAAGGATCTTCTAAAAGGATATTTGACAGTGATTCTGACTATATAGTGAGGTTTAAACACAAGGTTTTTTACCAGTCTTTGCAATAAAATAGTATTTTTACTGGATAATTGCTACATTAATTCTGTGAAAAGTCTGGTTTTCCACCAGATGTACTCTATGTTCAGTAGTGAAACCTCACAACAGGAAGATATTCTGTACTTATGAAAAATGTTCATATCTGTAGAAATAGGATTGTGTCTGAGCAAAAGGTTTTATACACAGTTATACACAGGGCTTATATGGCATTAAAACCCTTAAAGCCTTGATACCTCTGATAGCTAACCCTGTCAAGCCCAAGTGACTTGAGGAAAAGTTCTCATAACCAAATTCTTTCATACAAGTAATTCAATTTCCCCCTCCTAGCTCCAAGGCAATTTCCTTAACCAAAACTTTCATCAGACCTTTGGCTTTGTGTGGGCACAGGAGTCCAACTAAGTGGAGTTTCTTGCAGAATGGAGACATGAAACTTGACTTTTCTCAGGAGAATGACACATCAGAAGAATGAAGTGTGCAGCAAACACATAACAGATTTAAGTTAAAAGCTAACAGCTGTACAACACTCAGAAGCATATAATTTTAGATGCTTGCTCAATACTTATATATACTTAAAACAAGGTTCATAATTTTTACTTTCAAAGCATTAAGATAGCAAGAAAAAGAACAAAAAGAAGCACTAAAGAAAGTAATCTTAAAATTCTCATTTGCAATATCACCCAAGCCCCAAAACTTGGAGTCAGGAACGTAGCTCAAATTGTAATGCTTTTGTAGTAGTCAATATCTTCTTGTGTGTCAGTCTGTCAAAATGTTATAAATATTACGACTGTGGCCAACTAAAATTCATTTATCTATACGAGAGAGTATTTGCCTTTGTAAAGTTAATACAAATCATATGAAACACACCACATTTAATTTTTTCTTACTGCTTCTAAGGTCAATGCTAGTATCACAAATAGGAATATTAGGTTAGATTTTCAATTCTTTTTCTCTTATCACTCACTTTAAAGATCAAGAAAAGGAAAACCTGATATACTAGAGAACAGAATGCAGAGGAAAAATAAAGTTATCCTGCATAGTTGTTAAAAAAAACTGAACATAATATGGATTATCTAGAAAATTAGGTACCATCGGTAACAAACTGTTGAAATATACAGATATTAATGAAGTAATTTCAAATCATGTCTATATTTTTAAGACTATATATGACCATATAAACTAGAAAGTTAAACAAACAGTTTTGTTATGACAGGGAAGGTATTCTTGTATGACTCAGGGGTTAATGGCTCTGAAGACCAAGTAGCCTTGGACTATGGTAAGACTTCTGATAAATGACTCACAGCAACACAGAACCACAGAATTGCAGTATGTTAGGGGTTGGAAGTGAGCTCAAAAGATCATCTAGTCCAACCTCCCTGAGAGAACCAGATCACCTAGAGCAGGTCACACATCCAGGTGAGTTTTGAATGTCTCCAGGAAAGGAGACTCCACAATCTTTGGGCAGTCTGTTCCAGTGTTCTGTCACCCACACAGCGAAAAGTTTCTCCTTATGCTCACGTGGAACCTCCTATGCTCCAGCTTGCACTTGTTGCCCCTTGTCCTGTCATTGGACATCACTGGAAAGAGCCAGACTCTGTCTTCCTGACATATGTAGAGACATAAATGAGTTCACCCCTCAGCCTCCTCCAGTCTTAACGAATAACAAAAATGTATTGAAGCAGGTGCAGGCTAAGATGATCAGGAAATAGACAGCTTTTCATGTAAAGATGAAAATATCTTGGAACCTAAATCTGAGATAGTAGGTAATATTAAACCCACTAGACACAAATAGTAACAAGAAAGAAACCTATTCAAGATGAAGGCCCATATTATTTCCAGTCTAAATGTCTACACATTTTCTGAAAATTTTCTGAAACATTTCATTTGACTCCTTGCATTAGTAGCTATATTGACAATGTCTAATCAGGCCTTGATAAAAGCTAAACTGAGCCCTTCTAGTAAGGAAAAAAAAAAAAAAAGTAATGTGTTCTGTGTTATCATGGAATCATACAGTATTTTGGATTGGAAGAGAACTTCATCTATTTTCAACTCTACTGCCATGGGTAGCTTTTCATTAGATCAAGTTGCTCAAAGCCCCATCCAACTTCACCATTACCATTTCCAGAGAGGGGGCATCCACAACTTCTCTGCAAAACCTGTTCCAGTGCCTCCAGTGAAAAATTTCTTCCTAACATTAACCTAAATCCACCCTCTTTCAGTTTAGAGCCACTACTCCTTTCCCTATCACTACATGCCTTTGTAAAAAGTCAGGCCCCAGCTTTCTTAAAGGTTCTTTTTAAGTACGGGAAGGTTTCTACAAGAGCCTTTTCTTCTCCGTGTTAAATAACTTCAAATTCTGACACCCTGCCTTTGTAGGAGATGTGCACCAGGCCTCTGATTATCTTCATGGACCTGCTCTCAACTAGCTCTGTGTCCTTCTGTTTGGAAACACCATACTCCAGGTTGGGTCTCACAAAAGTGGTGTAGTAGAGAATCAACTCCCTCAACCGGCTGGAGATATTTCTTTTGATGCAGCAGAGGATGCAACTGGCTCTCTGGTCTGTGAATGCACATTGCTTGCTCATTTTCAGTTTTTCATCCACCAATAACCTCAAGTCCATCTCCAAAGGATTCCTCTCAATCCCTTCATCACTCACCCTGTATTCGTGCTTGTGACTGCCCCACTCCGGGTGCAAAACCTTCCACTTAGACTTTATAAACTTCAAGAGGCTTGTATGGGCCTATTTCTCAAGACATTCAAAGGCTTTCTGGATGGTATCCCTTCTTTCCAGAGTGTCAACTGCACCTTTGGCAGACTTGAGTGGTACACTCAGACCCAATGTTCATATTGCAATCAACAACAGAATATACAGGTGGTCCTAATACATGTAGTATCTCATGGTCATGGACTTGAGAAATTTCTCACATAGCTTTCAAACTCATATCCTATCATCTCCTTTCTTTAAAAACCAAAATAGTTAAATTGATTTTATTTCTGATGTATATCTATATAAGTCAAGTTCAGAATAAACTTAACTGCTGTTTCCTTTTTTTTTTTTTTCTATCTGATCTTTTTATTCAGAGTTTGTCACCCCCTATGATTTTGCTGCTGTGTCTGCTTACAGGGAAACCATTTGTGTCTGTTTTCCCATCTCTTGTGTCTGTTTGCTGTTTCTGAAGCTGCTTCCTGATGCATAACTTTACACAATTTTGATAGTAGTAAGCGACAGAGAAGCTTATAATTTACTCCACTCAGCACATATACAAATGAACTCTCCTTGTATTTATCCTCTCACTGTACCACAGATCACACAGTGCTCTTTAAAATACCAATATGCCTAGCTCCCACAGAAAAATATAATAATTTACATATTAATTATACCTTGTCTAGTAAAAATGAAACAGACACCTGTAATTACACAGAGGCATCATGCACTTGCACATTGCTAAATCGGTGATGAACGGAAAACAAAGTTCAAGAAAATGAATTTCCAGTGTGTGTTAATTTGGGCTGAAATGTGATATTTGATTTCATGTATGGAGAAACCCTTATGCATTATTACACTCGTCACATTATTGATAGGTGCTTTAAGATGTACCTCTACACACCTGGTTTCTGAAGTGGATTTGGTACTTGAACAATGAAGCAGACTTTCAATATCTTTCTCTTGCCTTGCCCTGCCTTGCTCTGCCTTGTTCTTCCTTTTCTGAGGATAGGTCTCCCTTTTAGAGTGTCGACCTTCCTTCTCATTTTGGTATTGTCTGCAAAATTCATCAGGGTGCTAATGATCCCAACATCCATATCAGTTATGAAGATATTAAACAGGTTTGTACATAATATCCATCCCTGGGAGGACCCCTTTTGTGACTGGCTGCCAGGCTGAGAAGGAACTCTTGACGATCACCCTCTGGGTATGGTCTGTCAGCCAGCTCCCAACCCACCACACAGATCACCTGTCTAGGCTAGAGTCAGTTTCAATTGGAAGAAGTTGTGGGAGATTGTGTCAAAATCCTTGGAGAAGTCCATGTAAACCATGTCAACTGCTCACCCTGCATTGGCTGAGTGAGTTACTTTATCATAACAGACCAGATTCGTCAAGCACAATTTGCCCTTGTTGAATCTGTATGGCTTTTTCCAATCACGTTTCAATTGACTTGTGACAGTCCCCAGCAGGATTTGTCCCATAACAATTCCAGGGCTCAGAGTAAGACTAATAGGCATATAATTATCAGTGTCTTCCTTGGAACCCTTCTTAGAGGTAGGGGTGACATTTTCTTCCAGTCTTCATGTATGTCTCCTGATCTCCATGATTTCTCAAAGATTACAGAGAGCTGCCTCTGTTATGTGTTTAAAAACCACAGAGGTTCTTACCACCTCCAGAAGTACCAGAGAGCTCAAGAGATGGACACTGGAAAGAGTAATCTTTCTTATTTCATTCCTATCAGTCTGCACCCCTTGTACAAATGGACATTATTATCTGTTCTTCCTTTTTCTCCCTGCTCCCAGCATGCAGGAGTCAATATCTCTTGTTTGATATTTTGAGGGGGGCTTTTCAGTATTGAGTTAGGCTAATTTTTCCTGTGCAATTTGGGCCTGGTATGGTGGGAAACAGAGAAACATGGTGGGGGGAACATCAAGGGCTGAGTTTAGGTCTGGTTGCAGGGAGAGGCTTTGGAAATGTTTCACCTAATGAGATTGTGGTAAGCCCAGGTTGAAGGACTGGGCTGAGGCTGAATATTAATTTGTGTATTTTTTATTTCTACATATATTTGTGAATAGTATTTCCATTTAAACTGCCAATCCGGTGTGGAGTGTTTTTTATTTTACTCCTTTGGGAAGGGGTAAACCAGCTTGTTGTCTTCTCAAAACCAAGACAGCCTCACACCACCAGCCAGCTCTCTTAGCATCCACAGGTGGATGGCATCTGGGCATATCAACTCGAACAGATCAAGCCCCTTTAACAGCTGGTACACCAATTCTTCCTTCACTGAAGGTGGGTCTGTGTCTGCATCAGCTTGCATTTTTGTTCCCATTTCCTGCAACCTGACAGTATTGGTAAAGACAGAGGTGAAGAAAGTGTACTTTCCCTGGTTTGATCTGAAATGAAACTTCTACTACTTCAGTTAAAATTTTCCAGAATAGTTTCAGTGTTGAAAAGGAATCAGATTAAATTCCCTTGAGACATCATTTCCCTTTTATTATTCTGAACTGCACTTCAAGGCCAAGTGAAGAGTCTATTGAAATAGTTATAAATGATTAATTTGTTTAATTCAACCCTTTTTTTCATTTTCTTTTTTTCTTTATTTTTTTTTCATCTGACATAAAACTGTCGCATTCGCTATTCTGTTTCAGGTACTTTCACATTTAGCTTCTGTGCTCGTAAAGGGCAAAAGGAATGCACATCAAAAAAATCACATAATAAACCTGTAAGAAAAAAATTAGTAAAGGAAAATTTTTAAAAATTAAGAATGAGAGAGGGAAATTATTTACATTGGTATTTGAAATGTTTTTGTCATTGTCGTTGGTTTTGTTTGCTTGTTTTCTGAAATAATTTGTTTCCATGGGTGTTGTGATAGTAAAAATAGAAGTTTTAGAACTGTAAAACTTACATGTGCCATTAAAGTAATACAGAAGTTTTGGAATTCAAATTGGAAATTGGTGAAAGTACAGCTAGGAGTTCTGAAATGACATGTGAAGACATGCAATTGTATGTGTATATACATTATTCTAATGTACATATATTTTTTGCTACACATATATTTAATTTGCTGGAAAACTAAGAACAAAGCATTTAATGGACTACAAACACAACAGTAATGCAAATGAGGTATTCCTTATAGAATGGTGTTCACAAAAGCTATAGGAAAATTATTTTGTGGACATGGAACTGAAATCTGAGTTATCTTTTCAAATTTGCATCCTGCAGTTAACTGCAAACATTGACTGATGTCTTTGGCAGCTTCAGCCACCTACACCCTCACCACTGGCCCCAATCCCCACTGCCCAGGTAGTAAAGACCTTGAGATGAGACTTGTGGCGAGATGGTCTTTATCAGTTTTTTAATCTCTGGTCCCCCAGAGTCCTTTCGTTTGCTTGGAGAACCAACTAATTAAGCAATTGACCACAGCCAAACTGACAGAGGTGTAAACTTAATTCTGCTATGGAGAGGAGCACTCTCTCACTCTTGGTACACAGAAGCAGCCCTTGCAGCTCAGAACTTCTCCCTTTTAGAATGGAACCTACAGAATCTTAACATCCCTCTCCTCACACGCCTTGGTGAGTGTTGTGGAAGTCCTAAATAGGCCCAAGCATGTCCTGTCTTTTCCAGAAATGTTTTCTGCTCTCCCTCCTTCTGCTTTTGGGAGACACAATCCCGGGAAAGGAAGACAAAGGCCTGGCATGACCATGTCTCTTCAATCTTGTAAACAGGGTACCCACTTCTGTTTGTATACTTGTTTGTGTTTTCACCTAAAATGGTAAAAGGAAACCCTGACTCACCTAACATGGTAAATTTGGCAAACTGCCATTCTGATTGGCTAATCTGTGGCCAAGAACCCATTAGTCTCAGGCTGCATTGATAAGAGATAAGCAGCCAAACACAGCATACTCTTTCTCTGTGCTTCTGCCTTATCACACTTCTACCTCATTGCTCTGTGCTGTTGTATTCTTCCTCTTGCCTGATTTGCTTTGCAGCATTATGTCTGCTAAGCTATAAGCCAGCTTTACTCCATAATAACAAGCCCTGATATTTTGGGTTTGTCTACCTCTAAAATTACCATGCCTCAAGTTTACAAGGGTTAGGCATTAAGTACCTCACAACGTGGTGAGAAGTACCACCAACACTGTGCCTGTCTACACATTGGCAAGACATCCTGCCTTCACCTCTGCAAACCTTCACGCCAAATTTGGAGTCCAAGAGGAACCAGGATCAGGTCAGAGATCGTCTCCCTCTTTCCCATCACCCTGTTAGAGAAAGATCTAGAAGGCTATTAAGACACCGACAAACTTCCTTCAAGTGTTTGGGTACTGTCTGGAAACTGTAGTCAAGCCCGGAAATCCGGAGATAATATTTTGTGAGTAAATACTTAAAGCCTCTCTCTAACTGAATCCAAGTTTCTTCTGAGGTAAACAGAAAGACATTTCTTAAGTGCCTCTAGTGGAGAAGTGGTATAATCAACCACAAGAACCTCTTTCCAGTTCTAACAGTTTATTATATTATTGCTTGTTATTTGTTAAGTGTTCTAGATTGCCTCTGTGTTTTCCTCTGTGTAACGTTTTTTATAACCGTTAAAAGAACCTGATTAAAAATAAGTAATGAGGTAAGATTAAATATATTAATACCAAAATAATAAACAATATTAATTTAAAAAAATATAACCTGCCCATACCATGCGCAGTGAGTACAAATATACTGGGTATCCATGGGAGATTTTTATTTTATGACTGAACTGTGTGCACATTTCAGCTCGTCTCTCCAAATAGTTTAATTGTTTAATTAGTTGTGCAACGGTATTTTTCCAGCCGACATCTGAACCTGTAATTGTATTGTGTTGGAAAAAGAGTAGATACAACAGTAATGAATCAGTGGCTGTTAGTCTTCTGTTTTGTCTTCATGACAATGCCCCATCCAGTGACTGGAGATCTCTGTTGTTTATTTTAAAGCTGAAGAACTCACTGAATCTGTTTTATTTACCCTAACGCCTATTTGAAAAAAACTTCAGGAAACTTCATTATCTTTGTGCCTTTTTATCTTTATTGCTTCTGATCTGCCAGTAAGCTCAAAACTGTGTTATGTAGATGGCACACAGAGTCACATGCAAACATATAAAAATAAATCATTACATGAAAATGGTTTTCTTAGAAAATGAGGGTAAAAACTATTAATCAGATACTTATTGATGTATATAGTATATTTATAAAATAACATAGGCCATTCAGAATGCTTTCAATATACTGTAATTGGTAGATGACGTAACACTGACATTGAGTGTTTTCAAATTATTTTTCATATTTAGGCCTTCTATACTCACTTGATGGACAGTGCTGTATTACACAGTTTCTCAAAACAAAATTAGACTTAAAAAGAGCAGTTTCCTGTCAATATGTACTTCTGGAAATGACATCTCTAATCTTCCACTGCCTGCATATAATGGATGTTCAAAGATTCTTTCATCATAAGTGACCTCCAGAACTCTGTATTCTAAACAGAGAAAGACTTCAAAGTAAGGAACAGTCCTCTAAACTGAAAAAGGAAAGAAGCTACCATTAGCTCAATCAGCTTAAGGAAACAAAAGAAAAAGGGAAAAAAAAAAAAAGAAAAGGCAAGAAAAATGAATCTATATCACTCTTTTTGCCATTTGTTTTATTTATCTAGATAAATATGTATATATGTATCTTACATTCAGGTTTATCTTTTGATGTCCATTTTGTTAGCAATACAAATTCACAAAACTTCATGAATAATTCATAAACGTAGCCATAGATTAATGGAATAATTTTATCAATTCATAAATGTAGCCATAGATTAATGGAATAATTTTATCAATAAACAAACTTTATTTTGAACAATTTGAAGTAGACATGATATATTTTTTTTAAAAATGACTTTCATGCTTATTCTTGAGTCATTTTGTTCCAAGGGTGTAACTTAAAAATGGCAGATTATGCAAAATACAAAACTGTCAGTGGTTTTTTTTAATTAACTATTTTTACCTGAAAATTCATACGTTCAGATGCTGGCATTCTCTATTATCTAGTCTAGCAAATTTCATTCTTACATAAGGAGTGAGAAACACTACCTTCTGGTTTATGAACAATGACTAATCATTGTTTAAATAACTCGTTAATAAATAATGCATAAATAATTGATCTGAGCACTGAACCATCACCTTTTATATGATATTTGTTCACTAGAGATCAAAAAGCCCTAAGACCAGGTTGGACAAGGCCTTGAGTGACCTGTACTAGTGGGAGGTATCCCAGCCTGTAGCAGAGGGTTGGAACTAGATGATCTTTGAGATCCCTACCAACCTTACTATTCTATGATTCTATGATTCTGTAAGATTTTGTTGCAAAACTTACTTTATCAACAATTCCTGTGTTTACAATATGCATTAATCTTAAGTGTACAGAGATATTGTTACTCATACTACAATGATGAAAGCAGAATTTAGACACAAACTTATGTGAGCCTCTTGGATAAAGAAATATGAGAGCAGTGACACAACATGTGTTACCGTAACATGACTCACATAGGATAGAAAAGATAGAAATTCTGTAGAAATCCTGTTTGGTCAAATAATATCATCATGGCACCTCATCTGTAAGTTTTGGGAGAATCTAAAACATTAAAAAAAAAATCTCTTGAGATGTTATTGCTTACATTTCCTTTGTGAAAATCCTTATTTTAAAAATATTACCTATCCGTACTTGAGGCAGATGATATTAGAATATTCCAAGAACGATTGTTGCTATTTTACTGTGCTTTGTGTCAACCATGAGATGCCAGCAGAAGAGAAAACAGTGGAAGTTTTCCAGATCAGCTGTATACATCTGGGAGAAAACTACAGAAAACTTTCTTCACAGGGGACGGATGGCCATAAATTCAGGCTAAATGGTACTGAGCAGGTAGACCATGTGGATATGTACAAAGCCCTTCATGCTTAGTGTTATGGAACAACAAAACAAATGTGGCAAAGTGAGACTTACTGAATAAGAGTACTTCTGAAGGGAGTTACATACATCCACATAGTCTACCTGCTCAACAGGGTGCATGAGGCTGTGCAATCATATGTTAAAATAAAGTTAAGATAAATTCAGAGGGTTAATACACCACTTGTAAGAGTCAACAGCAAATAAACAAACATATTCAGTTTTAAAGTTCCTGCACCCTCCAGTGTAAAGATGTAATCTTAAACTTACTCTGGCAGTAATAGGAACATTTCCATACCGAACAAATGAACAGGATGAGCAAGTCAAGATTTTTATTAACGTAGCGCATGCCTTCAAGAAAGTCCCTAAGCTATAAAACTCAGATCAAACAGTAAATAACATGCATCAACAACATTCATTATTAGTTTTATTGAAACCACACAGTAGATGCTAAATAAAAATCAATATTTATCATAAAATCAGATGAAAGGCATCACCTTAAAGTAAATTTAACTCACAATCAATGTACTACTTTAACTGAAAAAAATGAAGTGCACTCTAGAAGAACAGGAAGGCAATAGAGCCAAAGAAATGTCTTTATAATGCATTTCAGAAAAGAATTATCATGGGTAGTTTTCTTTATTTTAAAAAATACATTAAAGGGAAAAGAAAAAAGAAAAGAGAGAAAACATAACCTAGAGAGACAGATAACATTAATCAATCATATAATGATTATCAGGTTAGTTGATAAAATATCTGATGATTTGGAAACTAGTAGTTTTAATTCCCTCAGTCATTATCATAGAATACGAAACTCATTGAATGTTTTGGGTTAGAAGGGATCTTGATGATCATCACACAGGTAGAGACATCTTCCATTAGATCAGGTTGCCCCAAGCCTCATTCAGTTTGGCCTTTAATGTTTTCGGGGGGAAGGGCATCCACAACTTCTCTGGGAAATCTCCTTCAATGACTCATCATCCTCACAGTGAAAAACTTCTTCCTAGCATCTTGTCTATATCCATCCCCTTTTTGACACTACACGCCCTTGTAAAAAGTCCCTCTCAAGCTTTCTTGTAACCCACTTTGAGGTACTGGAAGGCTGGTATAAAGTCTCCCCACACCCTTCTCTTCTCCATATTGAACAACTCCAACTTTTTCAGCCTGCCTTTTAGGAGAGGTGCTCTGGGCCTCTGATCATCTTCATGGATCTTCTGTGAACTCACCTCAACAGATCTGTGTCCATTTGCTGCTGGGCACCACAGAGCTGAACACTCTACTCCAGATGGGGTTTCACAAGTGTGGCGTATAAATGGAGAATCATCTTCTTCAACCTGCTGGACACTCCTGTTTTGATGTAGCTCAGGATGCAATTAACTTTCCAGGCTGTGAACGCATATTTCTTGTTAATTTTAATTTCTTCATCTACCCATAACCTCAGGTCCTTCTCCGCAGGACTACTTTCAAACTTTTTGTCACTCATCATGTATTTGTGTTTGTGATTGCTCCACCCCAGGTGCAGGACCTTGCACTTCTCCCTGTTGAACTTCATAAAGTTTTCACAGACTCACCTCTCAAGCCTTTCAAGGTTCTTCTGGATGGCATGCCTTCCTCCATCACGTCAAACACAGCTTAGTGCCTTCAGCAAACTTGCTGAGGGTGTACTCGTACCCACTGTTCATGTTGCCAGCAATGATTTTAACAGAGTCTGTTGCAATGCCAACCTCTGAGGAATGCCACTTGTCTTCTCTAATCACTTACATTTCTGTCTTAATTTTGACTTTGGCACCCAGTATTGTTTGAATGTAGGTTTATTGCAGCCTCTGTTATTCTGCAAAAAGTCAAGGAGGAAAATTAACATTTTACTCCAGTTCTGTTTGCCATATACTACATTCACAGACAATTATAGCTTAAAGGATGAAATTATTTATTGTATGTTTCATTCTATTTTATTGTTTTTAATTCAGTTTTCATTAAGTCATGACTAATTAGGTGCCTCATGCTATACTTTATTGCTATTGGATAGAAATGTCTAATGGAAAATCACAGGATAGAGATGTGAGGAAATAGAAATAGAAAAAAAAAATGTTAATTGAGTCAAGTCATGAGCTTCTAATTTAGCAGAAGTACTCCTATTTGTAACTCCTTGACAATCAGATTAAAGGGATTTCAAGGTAAAGGAGGGATATTTTTATTTATTTATATATTATTTTATATATTTATATATACATATATATATATATGTAAACTCATTTGAACTTAAGTCAGGTTTGTGGTTGGGAAAGGCTAGAATGAACTCTGAGAATCCAGTCTTTCATTAAAGATTTTCAAAAGTTTTAAGACTGCTAAGTTTTGACTTCCTAAATGATTATTATTATTATTAACACCTTTTGTCAGAACAACCAGCTTCGTTGAGACTAATGTATGTGGATAAAATGACACTTACACAAATACGTACACACCCTACTATGTGTATGAAAGAGACACATATATGACAGAAGAGAGTATTTTGAATTTTACTGAGTACCTGTTATTTCACAAAGGGACTTGTTGAATCTGTTCTAGTGATAGAAAGTACTATTGGGTACAAGAATAATCTTGAATTTACTGACTCATGCATAAAATCTCCTTGTTCTACAGAACTTAAAAATTTAGATATGATGTTACAGGAGGATTAAAAAAAAAATGTGTGGGATGTTAAGAGAAAGGGATAATAAAAAAATTACAGGATGTTTTAGCACAGACATATTGTATGTACAATTTGTAGCAAGGTAATAGCAGTAATCACAGTAATTACAAGTCTTCGTGTGCTTAGCCATTATCAGAATGCAAGGAGGGTTTTAGGCATTCCCATAGAGGTGACTTTTAAGGAGGAATCTGAAGGTCCAGAGGAAAAAAGACATCTGTCCAGAGAAAAAGGCCTTTTGATCATTCATTGGTACCATAGCTACACAGTGTACAGTATAGTAAGGAACATGTATTCTAGAGGCATTGCCACCATGGTTTGCAGAGGTAAGTCTTTAAAGAAGAAGCAGACTGCCAGCAAGTTCACATAAATGTAGCTAGAGATTTACAGTCCTAAATACTAATGGTCATAAGTTATACCTGAAGGGAGGAATGTGTTAGTTTCTGCTCATAGTAGGACACGATCAAAGTAAAATTGAAAGAAAAAGCTACTGTGCTCTACTGTGCTGGTAGATATCCCCAGAGGCATGATAAAAAGGAAAAAGAAGAAAAATGTATTTTGTTTTCATACATTCCAAACATCCCACCAGGTAGAAAGTATTAATTGCCACGCTCCTAAGTTCTGTTGTCCTGTGAAGAAGAAATCTTGGGGTTATTCCAAATTATGGATTGCCTGCTGATTTCTGTACAGTTCTACCAGCAATTCCACCAAACCTGTTTGACTTTTGAAATGCCCTCCAGGGGTCTGCTCCCAGACTCTACACACTAGAGTGTGGACACTCACTTAAAGAATATCTGCTGGTTGAAAAATTGATCAGCCAAGCTGTCTGTGGATGTCTGTTTATCTGTTTGTTTCTTCACCATTCTAACAAGAAATGTGATTGTTAAACTGCTTCTTGTGGGTCTTGCCACTCTTATGTGGCTTTTTGTCAATCTTTAGCCTGTGACTAAAGTATGAAAATATAGATGTAAGTGAAATATATTATTTGTTATTATATTTTATTTTTATTGTTAGTCAAGATTCTGAAGTAGATAATCTTGTTAAAGCATTACTTTATATTTGAATCCAACTGAATAACGAATTTAGGACTTGGTATCAACAACCTTAGAATTATTGTAGTTTCAGTGAAAGTAATTGTCATGTCATAGTGGTTGAAAAACACCATTGTTTCTGAAAAGGAAGACACAGGCAGTGCAGTGGATGTGATTTTCCTTGACTTTACTAAGGCTGTTGGTACTGTCTCCCATAACATCCTCTTGGAAAAGTTCAGGAAGTGTGGCATAGAAGAGTGGACAGTGAGACGGATCAAGAACTGGCTAAACAACAGGGGATTGTGATCAATAGCACAGAGTTCATCTGGAGACCTGTAGCTAGTGGTATTCCCCAGGAGTTAATGTTAAGTCCAGTCTTGTTCAACATATTTATCAATGACCTTCATGAATAAATGGAGTGTACCTGCAGCAAATTTGCTGATGATAACAAACTGGGAAGAGTGGATGAGACACCAGAAGGTTGTGTTGCCATTCAACAAGACTTAAACAGACTGGACAACTGGGCAATGATGAACCTAATGAAGTTCAACAAGTATAAGTGTAGAGTCCTCCACCTGGGGAGGAATAACACCATATACCAGCACAGGTTAGGAGTTGACCTACTGGACAGTAACTCCACGGAGAAAGACCTTGGAGTCATACTTGATAATGTTATCCATTGGACAGTAATGTGCCCTAGTGACCAAAAAGGGCAATAATATAGTCAGATGGATTGAGAATAGTGTATACAGAAGGTCAAGGAAGGTTCTTCTCCCCCTCTGCTCAGCCCTAGAAGGGACCTCTAAAGATCATCTAGTCCAATCACCCTGCCAGATCAGGATAACCTATACCAGATCACACAGGAGTGAAACCAGGCAGATTTTGAGTATCTCCAGAGAAGGGGACTCCATGATCCCCTGGGCAACTTGTTCCAGTGTTCTGTCATCCTCACAGTGAAACAAATTTTTCGTCATGTTTACATGGAAATTCCTATGCCTCAACTTCCACCCACTGTCCCTTGCCCTGTCACTGGGCATCACCCAGAGGAGCCTGACTCCATTCTCTTGACACTCACATTTTACATTTAACATATGTATAAACATGAATGAGGTCACCTCTTAGTCTTTTCTCCTCCAACCTAAAGTGGCTCAGTTCCCTCAGTGTCTCCTTGTAAGGAAGACGTTCCACTCTCTTAATATTTTTTGTGGCTCTGCATTGGACTCTCAAACAGTTCTATGTACTTCTTGAACTGAGTGGCCTAGAACTGGACACAATATTCGAGATGCGGTCTCACCAGGCAGAGTAGAGGGGAAGGAAAACCTCTCTCAATCTACTAACTACAGCCCTTTTAATACACCCCAGAATAACATTGGCCTTCTTGACCACAAGAGCACATTGCTGGCTCATAGACATTGTTCTATTTACCAGGTTCATCAGGCCGTTTTCCCCTTCAGCTCTCCAACAGGTTAGTCATAGAATCATAGAATACTAAGGTTAGAAGGGGCCTCAAAGATCACTTAATTCCAACCCCCTGCCATAGGCAGGGACACCTCCCACTAGTACAGGTCACTCAAGGCCTCATCCAACCTGACCCTGAACACCTCCAGGGAGGGAGCAGCCACAACCTCCCTGCACAACCTGTTCCAGTGTCTTACTACCCTCACTGTAAAGAACTTTCTCCTAACATCCAGTTTGAATCTTCCCTCTTCCAGTTTAAACCCAAAAGACAACCCTAGGGACTAGGGTTGTCCTTTTTGAGGTACAAGACTCTACACTAGCCCTTGTTGAACTTCATTAAACTTCATTAATTTTCTTTCTGCCCAATTCTCCAACCTGTTTGTCATTCTCAATGGCAGCACAACCCTCCAGTGTGTCAACCACTTCACACAGTTTTGTGGCACAGTCAAACAGTGCACTCTGTTCTCTCATCCTTAGGAGAAAAGACTGAGAGATGTAGGGCTGTTTAGTCTTGGGAAGAGAAGGCTGAGAGGGTACCTTATCAGTGTTTACAAATATCTGAAGGGTGACTGTCAGGATGATGACAACAGCCTCCTTCAGTGACACTCACTGATAGGATGAGAGGCAATGGATGTAAACTCAATCACAGGAAATTCCATCTCAGCATGAGGGAAAAAAATATGGTGAGGGTGATGTACCGCTGTGATGGACTGCTCAGAGAGGTTATGGAGACTCCTTCTCTAGCTATCTTCAAACCCAGCTGGATGCATTCCTGTATGACCTGCTCCAAGTGGTCCTGTTTTGCAGGGTGGTCGGTCTAGCTGATCTTTCAAAGTCTCTTCCAACCTCTAGCATTTTATGAGAAGCCTTGCATCGGTTATGTCAATGAGGTTATTGCTACTGATTTTGTTTGGTCTGCCCAACATTTTCCAAGTGTACTTCATGTTGATGTTTAAACTGAAGTTTAAACTATTAACAGGCTTTAATAGAAGCTATAAGCTATATTGACTTGATTTGCTGCTCAAAACAGGCCACCTCAGAAGCAATAACTACTCAACAACATGTTGTTGCACTTCATGTGAAGGAATAAAGAACACACTGTCCATTAATATTTCAGGAAAAATAATAAAAAAACCCAGCTTGTTTCAAATCCTCTCTAGTATTTCTGTGATAAGATAAGGGTGAATATGCAGTTCTGGTATTAAAAAGATAAGACTGACTACTGTTTCTGCTTTATTGATTTCCATGGTGGTATGTTGGCAGTCCTGTGTACTATGTTTAAACAGCAAGTGTGAAGCAGAGTGTAAAAACTGTTAGCTAGTTATCACCTAACTATTTAGTAAATTGCTAGTATTCGGTGTAGATAAAGTTATCAGAATAACATACTAAATATCAGACCTTTTACAGCCACAGTATTTTTGCAGCATATTTGAGAAGAATATCAAAAGGCTCTGTGATTCTAGAGGACACTGAGGGTCAAAAATGGTGGCCAAGCTATCACAACATTTCATGTTTAGCATCAGAAGGAATACTGCTGCAAGGGGGATCATTTTTGTAAGAACTTTATTAGCTTTCAAAACAAAATAGAGAAAAATTCAATCGTGTAAGTAATGTGTGTGTGTTTGCATGTGCGAACATAGAATCATAGAATGGTAAGGTTGGAAGGGACATGAAATATCATCTAGTTCCAACCCTCTGCCATAGGAAGGGACACGTCCCACTAGTACAGGTCACTCAAGGCCTCATCCAATCTGGTCTTGAACCCCTCCAGGGAGGGAGCAGCCACAACCTCCCTGGGCAACCTGTTCCAGTGCCTCACCACCCTTACTGTAAAGAACTTCCTCCTAACATCTAGTCTAAATCTCCCCTCTGCCAGTTTAAGCCCATTGCCCCTTGTCCTGTCATTGCAGGACCTTGTAAATAATCCTTCCCCAGCCTTCCTGTAGGCCCCCTTCAGATACTGGAAGGCTACTATCAGGTCCCCTCGAAGCCTTCTCTTCTCCAGGCTGAAGAGCCCCAACTCCCTCAGCCTGTCCTCATAGGAGAGCTGCTCCAGCCCTCTGATCATCTTTGTGGCCCTCCTCTGGACCCGCTCCAACACTTCCATGTCCTTCCTGTGCTGAGGGTTCCAGAACTGCACACAGTACTCCAGGTGGGGTCTGACGAGAGCAGAGTAAAGGGGCAGAATCACCTCCCTTGCCCTGCTGGCCACGCTTCTCTTGATGCAGCCTAGGACTCGGTTGGCTGTCTGGGCTGCATGTGCACACTGCAGGCTCATGTTGAGCTTTTCATCAACCCAGACTCCAAGGTCCTTTTCCTCAGGGCTGCTCTCCAGCCATTCACCACCCAGCCTGTATTTGTGCTTGGGATTGTGCCTACCCAGGTGCAGGACCTTACACTTGGCCTTATTGAATTTCATGAGGTTGGCCTGGGCCCACCTCTCCAGCCTGTCCAGGTCCCTCTGGATGGCATCCCTGCCCTCTAGCAAGTCGACTGTGCCACACAGCTTGGTGTCATCTGCAAACTTGCTGAGGGTGCACTCCATTCCTCTGTCCATGTCACTGACAAAGATGTTAAACAGCACTGGTCCCAGCACTGACCCCTGAGGGACACCACTTGTCACTGGTCTCCAGGTGGACATTGTGCCGTTGATCGCCACTCTCTGGGTTCGACCATCCAGCCAATTCCTTATCCAGCGAGTGGTCCATCCATCAAGTCCATGCTTTTCCAGTTTGGTGACCAGGATGTCATGTGGGACAGAGTCAAATGCTTTACTCAGGTCCAGGTAGATGACATCAGTTGCCCTTCCTTTGTCCACTGTTGCTGTGACTTCATCATAAAAAAACCACCAAATTTGTCAGGCAAGATCTGCCCTTGGTGAAACCATTGCTTGTTCCCACTAATCACCTCTGGTTTGTTTCCCATTTGCCTTAGCAGAACTTTCAGGAGGATCTGCTCCATGATCTTGCCAGGCACAGAGGTGAGGCTGACTGGTCTGTAGTTTCCAGGGTCATTCTTTTTTCCTGTCTTGAAGATGGGTGTTATGTTTACCCTTCTCCAGTCAGCAGGAATTTCACAAGTCTGCCATGACCTTTCAAATATGATGGACAGTGGTTTGGCAACTTCATCTGCCAGTTCCCTCAGGACCTGTGGGTGGATCTTGGCAGGCACCATTGAGTTGTGCACATTCAGATTTCTTAGGAGCTCATGAACATGATCTTCTACTATAGTAGGCAGATCTACCTTCTCCCAGTCCATACTTTTGCCCTCTGGAACTTGGACATTGTGGTTGGAGCCCTTGCTGTTGAAGGTTGATGCAAAGAAGTCATTGAGCACCTCAACCTTATCTGTATCTTTTGTCAGCAGCTCTCCATTTTTCTTCTGTAAGGGTCTCACATTCTCCATAGTCCTCCTTCTCTCACTAATATACCTGAAGAAATTCTTCTTGTTCCCTTTAATGTCCCTGGCCAGATTCAATTCGAGCTGCACTTTAGCTTTCCTGACCTGATCTCTGGCTGCACGAACGGTATCTTTGTACTCATCCCAGGTTACCTATGTAAAGTATATTGTTTATGGAATCCAACTGATTTTTATTTTTTTTGCTATTCTTTGATAGTGAAATATAATAAAATTGAATCTGTAGCTTGAATCTGTCTATGATGGAGCTGAAATTATATTTTGAAATCTGAACTGTCCGTAACCCCACAATTTCCAGTATTATGAGAAGACTATAAATAAACTGACAAAAACAACAAAACCAAAGACAAAAACAATCTGAAAAATGTTTAATTGAAGAAATGGGCAAAAGGTACATTGCAATAATTTGAAAGTCAAAGGAAGGTAAACAACTACAAAATACCTGACAGTATTAAAATTAAGGGTAGGGAATCATTAAAGCTGCAGGGAAACTGAAGTTGATACTGGTATTTTTCTCATGTTTCAATTTAGTAAGTGTTTATAAATCTGGAAACAAACAACAGCAATAAAAGAACAAATTCTATATCTGAAATAGAATTAAATTAATACAAGTATTCAATATCTGTCCAGTTTTGTAATCATGTTGTTCAGTATTGTAGAGCTTCAATGACAGTGTTCCGTTGTATGTCACAGTGTAGTAAAAAAGGATAACCATTGGTCTTCAAGTAGCATAGCAGCACTTCTGGTATCTGTGTCCATTCCTTGAGTAAATCTAAGTTTCCATCCAAAAAAGTTGACTTGTTTGTGCTACCAGAGTAATAGTCTTCAATTTTTTTTTTTCCTACACTCCATACAACTTTATTAATGTAAAGGCACATGCCTTTAGAAATTTTGTGTACATACATACATAGATGTATGACATGATAACATGGGGCTCTTCAGCGTGGATAAGAGAAGGCTTCGAGGAGACCTTGTAGTAGCCTTCCAGTATCTGAAGGGGGCCTACAAGAAGGGCTGGAGAGGAGTTATTTACAAGGTCTTGTAATGACAGGATGAGGGGTAATGTGTTTAAACTGGAAGAGGAGAGATTTAAACTAGATGTTAGGAGGAAGTTCTTTCCAGTGAGGGTGGTGAGGCACTGGAACAGGTTGCCCAGGGAGGTTGTGGCTGCTCCCTCCCTGGAGGTGTTCAAGACCAGATTGGATGAGGCCTTGAGTGACCTGTACTAGTGGGAGGTCATTGTTCTGTTCTATGATTCTATACACTTCCTGATTAAAAAAAACCTTTTACAGATTTGTAGGATGTGACTATATGGTACCTAGAGTTATATAATTAATTTCTATACACCATTTTATAGTTATATTCTTTTTAGGGGCAGAAAGAATAAAGTAAGAAATCTTATTTTTACTGCCTACCTATTTCCCTTTAACTGTATTTAATTCATGGAGCCGAACTAATAGACTCAAAATTCTACACACTTTTTTTTGAATCTGTTTACCCTTTTCTGACCTGTTCTAGAATTCAGAGAAATGAGAAAGGCTATGTCTGTGTGAATCCAAAGTCAAGATTTAAGGAACTCCCTCAAGCAGACAATGCATTTCTGCATAACTATGCTGGAATCTAAATGTGAAGTAGTTATTCAATATAATTTCATACTGTTTCATACCAGACCATAAATATGTATTAAATGTGCCTTTGTGGTCCTGCAGTCAAGAACACCATCAGCAGACTATTCATATTCATGTGTGCAAATAATCAGTTTGCACACCCTTTACAGGCACTAAGACATGGGGTGAAACATTAAAACAATCCAGAAATCTGGTACCAAACAGTCTGCTATATATTTTATCCCATTATAACTTAAAATTCTCAGGATGAGTCATAGAGTTGGCAGTAAGTAATCAGCAGTGTGTGCATTACAGGATGCTTGCAGCATTCAGTTTTATAATGCAAGCATCACCTATGTAAACAAACATTGCAGAAGAAACAGTATCATCTGTTTATCCTTTGTTTTGGAAATAATACATAGGCAGACGGTATCTAAGAAGGACATGCAAAGACACTAGTTAAATAATATCTTTTTTGGCATCACGGAAGAAATTTTAGATTTCAGAAATTCCTAATGTTTAAAGTAGAGCACTCATGCTAAGGAGAAAAAGGTGTTAAAAATATAAATGAAGTGCTATTAACTGTCTTCTAAGAGATGATAATGGAACACAGTTCAGACAGGCTTTGTGATTGAGTTTCTGCATCTGCAGCACTCTGGCACCTATGCTGAAAAGCTCAGATGATACCTAACTTAGTTTGAAAACAGTATTTATGGTGTCTTACTTCTATGAAATAGACATAAATGATGAATTCACTTGGTCAGGAGTTTGCAGAAGAGGAGAAAGACTTCTTCACTCAGAAGTACAAGGTCTCAGAAAACTGCACATATCTCCAAGTATGCTTACTTTGGGTAGTGGGGGAACCATCTGGTGTTCTTTATTAATTGCTGTATTCCTGCTATGAATAACGTGGGTTTTTTTCTTTTTTTTTTTTTTTTTTTTTTTTTTTCTTTTTTTTTTTTTTCTCTTTTCTTTTTCTTATGAATCATAGAATCATAGAATAGTTTGGGTTGGAAGGGACTTCTAAAGGTCATCTAGCTCCCTCTCAAGCAGTGAGCAGGACCATGGATCAGGTTACTTAGAGACTAGTCCAACCTGACCTTTAATGTTTCCAGGGATGGGGCATCTACTACCTCTCTAGGCAAACTGTTCCAGTGTTTCACCACTCTTGTTGTAAAAAGTTTCTTCTTTCTATGTAGTCTAAATCTGCTCTCTTCTAATTTAAAACCATAACCCTTTGTCCTGTTGTACCAGACTCTGCTAAAAAATCTGTCCCAATCTTTCTAACAAGCCTCCTAAAGGTGGTACTGAAAGTCTGCAGTAAGGTGTTCCCAAAGCATTCTCTGTGGTAAAAATCCCAAGTCTTTCAGATTTTGTTCATAGGAAAAGTGCTCCTTTCTTCTGGTCATTTTTGTGGCATGCCTCTGGACCTGTTCCAACATTTTTAGGACTCCAGAGCTAGACACAGTTCTACAGGTAAAGTCACACAAGATCAGGGTAGGGGCTCAGAATGATTTCCCTCAACCTCTTGGTCACACTTCTTTTGATGTATCCCAATGTACAGTTGGCTTACTGGGCTGTGTGGGACTGCCACATGTCCAGCTTTTCATACACCAGAACCCTCAAGTCCTCCTCTGAAAGATTACTCTCAATCTCTTCAACCTCCATCCTATATCGATACCAGGAGTTGCTCCAATCCAGGTGAAAGATCTTGCACTTGGCCTTGTTGATCCTCATTAATATTGCACAGGCCCACTTCTCAGGCTTGTTCAGGTCCCTCTGGATGGCATCCTGTCCTTCATGCATTTGAAACACACCATTCAGCTCAATACTTTCCAAACATCCAAAACTGTTTAGTGAATTATATACTAAAAAGTGGGATTTATTTTCTCCATGTCCTATAAAGTCAGTAGTGAATACATAAGGTTAACATAGATGAGATAAATTCCCCTTATTACTCACACTCAGACTCATTTTTCTCCATGGTTGAGACACCTTTTTCATAGCTATTGGGAAGCAGAGACTTGTAATAAAGCTTCAAAGCTTTAAATGGTTAATAAAGAGGAGTTGCAACTTTTCTTTTATGTGCTGCTAGAGAAAGTGTGATGGTTTGGGAGTTATCTGCCCTACACACACAGCGAAATCATCCAGAGTCTCAGCCAGCTGGAAGTTAAGGAATGAAGCTATATTTCTACCTTAGCACAATTTACAAGCATATGTATACAAAATATATATAATTACATGCAAGTTAAAAGTAATACAGAAGCACAAAATCCCTCCAAAACAATCAGATTGTCAGGAGGCTCCTGACCCAAACTCCCCCCTTTCTCCCCCCCTTTCTCTCCCTTCAGAAATAACCAGATCAATCCTCATATCTCTCATGTTATAAATCTGAAAAGATCTAAGGTGAGATGTCAAAAAAGATGACAAGAAGGTTAGAGGAAATAAAGAGTTAGCGTTGGGTTAGAGTTAAGGCAGAAAGCAACTACAGACCAAAAGTGAAGGAGCAGAACAACAACCAAGAGCTAACTGAGAAATGTGTGAGAAGTGTCTTATCTATGTTTTGACTAGTTGTGTTTCTCAGCAGAAGAATAAGTAATGTAAGTTGCTGTTGTTTTGGGTTTTTTTCTTCTCACAGCTAAGAATTTAATTTCTCTCAGTAAAATACTCCAATTAGCCTCAAACCAGCACAGGAGGTAATACTGTCATTCCCTTGTAATGAAACACATGAAAGAAAGGACCCCCAGCTATGAAAAAAAATTAGCAATTTAACCTAACTACACCAAACCTGCATATTTTTGGATGTAGAATTTGTATACCTGGTTCATATTTTTCTTACTTTCAATGAACTACATGGGAAGACAATATAGCACTAGAGGAGTCAGACTGTGCACCCAGATCATCAAAATCCTAATAGGTGCAATGAGCATATGTCCAGCATTTTTCTCTGTTGACATAAAAGGAAAAAGCATTAAGTCCATATTACATACAGTTTAAAGGGCTTCTTTGTATAACCCTGGGAAGGCAGGAGTGACATATCTTTGAACACAATCTATAGTTCGTAAATGTATTCGTGTTTGGAGGCTCAGTCAGAGTAATTTGCAGCTAACCAGCTCTCACATTGATGTCAAGAAAACGATCAAAGCCATTACTTTGGCATTGTTACAGAGATTTGGATCGCATAGGATTAAGAATGTAAAAGGAAATGGACTGATTTGTGACGTGGTCAGAAGCACTGATGGCCTGTATGCTACCCATGTCCCATTTAAACTACTGTCTTTGTGTGGGTCTTTGCTAAATGGCAGCACAGCTTAAATGTGACTTTCATTCTGAACTTAATGTTAGGTTCTCTAATACCCAGTGATTTCTGTAAGGAGTTTTAAAGTACTTAGCAACATGCAGGATCAGACTCACATTACTATTAAAATATGACTGACTACATAGTCATTGAAATCTGTGCTCAAAATCCACATTAGCTTTTCATAAGGATGTTGTTTAGTAGTTTGGTTTGGTTTGGTTTTGGGTTCGTGTTGTTGTTTTAGTTTTTTGGTGGGTGTTTTTTTTGTCTTTTTTTTTTTTTGTCTTTTCTTGTAGTCATCTTTCTAAATAAAGCTCAAAAATAACAGAGTTTGATGCACTGCTATATATGTGATTTGTAAATATTTTCCTAGTCATACCATTTCTTTATAAATGTCCCGTAAAGGGCTGCAAATTCCCACATGTCATGGTTTAACCTCAGCTGGCAACTAAGCACAACAGATGTTTGCTTACTCCCCTGGTGGGATGAGGGGGAGAATTGGAAGAGTAAGAGTGAAGAAACTCATGGATAGAGATAAAGACAGTATAAGTAAAGAAAAAAGTGTTGTATATAAGTCAGACTGAACTGTGTTACCTCTTGAAAAGTTTGGAATTAGGAATGTTTTGATGAGGCAGTCCTCTACTTAATACATAAAAGTTACAGAATAGTAAAGAAGAAACCACTACAAAGGCATTACTGTCTGCATAGCTGTGAAGCAGTTCACCATACACTAAGTTGCAGGTTCCCTTGCTACTAGTTTACTTATCAAATAGAAATGTGGATACCTCAGTGAGGGTATTTCCTTAAAGTTTTGCTCGCAGCAAGGAAAGGGCTAATTCCATGTGTGTGCCTGTGCATGTGGGTGGGAATTTTTTAAGTAGGATGCATGCCTTTATTACAAAAAAAAAAAAAAAAAAANAAAGAGAACCGGAGGAAAAAAAAAAAAAAAAAAAAAAAAAAAGATGTGCCCACAGGGAAAGACTGCAATCTAGGGCAGCACCTGGTTGATCTGAGCCAGATGATCATGAATTGCAGTGCTCCAGGGGTATAAAAATCGTTAGCACACTGATGTGAGAGGGATCTTTTACACAGGAGGTCATTTCTACAAAAGCTGTAGAAAGTAAACAGAGGAATAAATAAAAAACTATATATATTAAAATACATATATATTATATATATATTACATGATAGTATTACATAATGCCTATACTTCCTACAAGAGAGGTAACTAAGGAAGGATTACTGGTTTTAAGGATACATTTCTTTTTTTTGCTACCTCTTCAAGTTTTAATAAAGAACATGTTAATGGTAGTCTGTAGGAGTGGTTGCATGTCTTTTTTCTCTCAAAGGACCCAACACTGCATATCGATAATGTTCTGTTAGTATATTTGCTGAACATATCCCTGGAATTTACTTTTATGCTTAGGCACAAATATGGACAATGAACCCTCATAACAATTCTTTCTGAGGAACAGAATTAAATAAAAAATAAATTCTATTTCAAAAAGAGAATAATGTAATGGTAAGGAAAAGATAATATGTTGTTGTCATCGTGTCTTTTCCCATTTTCCAGTCCTTCTTTATGGAAAAAGGAAGTGAGAGAGGAAGCTATTTGCACCACTGAAACTCACCAACCATGGAAGAAAAAAAAATTGCAAATCTTCAGGTAGTAGGGAGAAAAATTTATAAGGACAGAATATCTAGAAATGATATAGAGTGTTGAGATTTAGATACAGCTAACTACCATTGTGGCAATGATTGTCACCTACTGTCCTTCAGCCCTCAGCAACCTCACCACAGAAGGGTCCTCTGAGAGATTAGGCCAAGTACTCAAGTGTTCAACTTCCTTCATCTCCTAGGCAATTATATCAAAGACCTGCTGGTCACTCTCCTCAAGTAGTCTATGCCAAGGAGACTCTGGACTAGTCACAATGGGCTGATTATGCCACTTATTTCCAGTTAGTGTCACTTCAGCTTCCAATGCAGTAAGGTGCTGGGATCCTCCCTTTCTATTCAGAATAGAAGTGGGTTCTACTCCATTGTAACTTGATGACATTAGGGTACATTGTACACTGGTGCTTAGTAGAGCTTTATATTGCTGTAGGTTTGATGTGTCAGGCCATCAGATCCAGCCAGTCCAGAAAAACCAGTTCACAGAATCACAGAATTGAGGTTGGAATAGATCTCTGAGATTTTCAAGTCCAGTCTATGACCTAACACCACCACATTGACTATGCCATGTCACTAAGTATCACATTCAATCTTTCCTTAAACACTTCCAAGGACAGTGACTTCACCACCTCTCTGGGTAGTCCATTCCAATCGACAATCACTCTTGTCATGAAGAACTTCTCCCTAATGTCCAGCCTAAATCTGCCCTGGCGCAGTTTGAGATTGTGTCCTCTTGTTCCGTCACTGGGTGCCTGGGAGAAGTGACTGACCAACTGGCCTGGCTACAACCTCCCTTCAAGTAGCTGTAGAGAGCAAATGTTGCAACTCCTTTTTTTTTTTTTTTTTTTTTTTTTTTCCCCCCATGTGTTGCTTCCTATTGGAACCTTCCTGCAAAAGTATGATTTAACAACACAAATCTTTGAGATTTCCTCCAAAGTAGGAACTTATAGCTCTTCTACTTTCTTTGAATACTCGTTGATAATTTAGTTATGGATTAGAAAAGGAGGATACTCCAGCTTTTAATGAAGGAACCAAAGGAGCAAAGCAAGAGTTTGAAGCTGTGCCAATGACTGGTTCTTCACAACCCAATAGATCATTTAACTACCAGAAAATACTTAATATAAATTTAGAGATATTATCTTTGAAAGGGATATCAAACAAGTAATATGTTTTCTCATGGTAATATGTTTTCTCATGGTAATACTTCCTGAAGGAAGAACCTGGCCAGATAATTGACTTTGTTTCCTCTTCTTGTTACTAAATACATTTTCTGCATGTCAGGTTAAATTTCGGTGGCAGGGTGGGGGAGGGGAAGTATTTAATTTTTATTAATATTATGAAAAGAAATTAATTGCTTTTAACTTTTAATAATTTCTGTAAACATATTGATTTAGTTAAATATATCTGAATATGAAAAACAAAGAAACAAATAAAACCACAAGCACACACAAAAAAACCCCAGCCTTCAAACAAAGCAAAACAGAACAAAACCAAATATTGCAAATAAAAAGAACCCCAGCAAGCATAACCCTGATAATTTCAACAAAAGTCTTTTGGGTGGGAATTCAAGGATTCTGGTTTTGAAAGGTGCCTAGAAAGTAATCACTCTGTTATGACACTGTAGCTTCATGAAAATTAAATCCTAGAGTTCAGCAAGTGAAGATTTTTTTAAAAACATTTGAATTGATATTAAAGTGCACAATAATTTGCTAAACTGTAATGTATATTTTTAAAAATACTTTTAAAAAATGTAGAATGTCAACAGGTACTGTGCATTTTAAATTGCATTTTGCAAAATGATTTTATTTTGTATTACTGTAACTTTTGAAACAGTGCCATTTTGGGGTTAGGGTTGGATTACATCTGACACAAGACCATAAAGATGATAAATGCTTCTGTAAACTACTGTAAAAATAATGCAAGATTATTATGCAGGTGTTTATGAAGAAACTACATCTTTGTGCTTTTTACAGCTGACTAGGGGTAGTAAGGGTCTTAATGTTAGACCTCTCCGCTTCTCTGTCTAGTTAACACAACTGAGAAAGTGTGAAGACAACAATATACAGCACAGGGACATTTCTCTCACTGGGTTACAGAAAAAGCTGAGAGAAAGGGATTCACATTGCTTGGGCTTTCTTAGCTGCTGCAGTTTTCATAATGCTCATTGTTTTGGTCTGTACCTCAAAATCTGAATTTTACCCTTAGTGAGTTGCTGACTGAAGTTAATTAACCCAACTGATACTGCAGACATTCAGAACCAGGCCTTCCAGATGCTGCTTAAAATGGTTAGGTAGTTCATACACGCACAAAAATTCAACCACAGTTCCTCAACTCAGCTTATCCCTCAGGCACCTAACAGTTTCTGATGCAGAAGGCTTCCTTGAAACAAGGGCCTAGGGTTTTACATTGACTGTGATAACTGCAGTGGAGATTTTACCATTAAGCCAAAATAAATTTTTCAGAACATGTTACTGAACTCAATTTAACCATTATTCCTCTCCCTTTAACCACACTAGTGCCAAACCAGACCTGGAAACTTCACATTAGCAGATATTGCTCATCCATGCAATAACATCTCATTTGGCTCTCACACTTCAACAAAGTTAATTTCTTCTCTGTATGTAGACTGACTTCTTTACTTACACAGATGTATTGTGCTCACTGACTTTGCAAAAGCCTCACTTTTGTTTGCATAAAGCTCTCATGATTTCATGAATGCAGTATTGCAAGTCTTAGCCTCCAGTTAAGAGGAATTGCTATCTCTACTGCAGGTTTCAGAAGAGGTTTCCCAGGGCCATTCTATTTTAAACTTAATTAGATGCTTCAGCTTAGTTTTAAAAAAAGAATCTGGAAAAGTGACAACTGGGAGACTGGCAGGTGTAGTGTGGCTCAGTGTCAGAAGGAAACAAAAATTTCTGTGTTAAAGCAGGCATTTCAGTCCCTAATGACATTACCACAGAGTATAAGTCAAGCAGCGTTTTACCTTGTGATCACTCTGACTTAATCTTTCTAAATAATAGTGTTAGATAACAAAACACAATAATTAATAGAAATATCTAAAACATCATGCAAAATGATGAAAAGTAATAACCCTCTAAATTGTTGCCAATCATAAATGTTTCCTGGCAGAAATATCATCTATCTTGGATCTGCTCTTCTTTTACACAAAGACAGGTCTGAAGAGGGATGTAAATCTCAAGTGCCATATTTTGAGAACTGGGTCATACCAATTTTAATTTGTGAACATGAAGCTAGAAAGAGTAATGGTGACTTGAGCTTAGTGAATATCTACTGAGAATAGGGCCACAATTTACAAATCACCTGACAATTCTGAGTATCCAACTTGAAAAACTTTAAAGAACTTCATGTTGAGGAAGGGAGGGAAAAAAAAAAAAAAAAAAAAAAAAGAGAGATGATTTGGAAAGTGAAAAATAAGCCTAAACCCTCTTCCTAAACTCCAAATATTTTAGATGCCTAGTACATAGAGGTCACTTTTGAAAATCATGCAAGTGAACTTCTGGTTTTAGAGTTAGTCAACAGCAGGGCAAGAAAGTTTCTACCATACTTTCAAGGTAAATGTACTAAGAAAAGTATTTTGTGTATAATGGTATAATCTTTTCCTCAGTAATCAAATAATTTATACAGTGTACTGGTTTTGACTGGAGTAGAAGTAATTTTCATTGTATTAGCTAGTATAGAGGCTATTTTTTGACTCATGCTGGGAACAGTGTTGAAAATAGACGGATGTTTTAGTTACTGCTGAGCAGTGCTTGCATAAAATGTTTTTTCTTCTCACTTTACCCCACCTGCAAGTAGGTTGGGAGTGCACAACAAGCTGAGAGGGGACATCGCTGGGACAACTGACCCCAACTGATCAGAGTGATATTCCATACCATATGACATTAATATATAAAGCTGGTAGAAGAAGAAGGAAGCGGGAGATGTTCAGAGTTATTCTTTGTCTTGATGAAGTCCTGCTTTCCTGGAGATGACCTAACACCTGCCTGATGATGGGAAGTGGTGAATGAATTCCTTGTTTTGCTTCATTGCATACATGCGTCACTTTTGCTTAACCAATTAAACTCTACTCATTTTTCTGCAAACATTAGTTTTTCTAAACTTTACTGTTCCTTCTCAGGCTGCCAATATCTTTTCTTGAACCTAAAATTTTACCCTAGAACCATGCATTGATGATATGTTTGTTTTGAGTAGACCAACCAATCAATATATTTAGGGTGTGATATGCACAGAAGAGATGATGCGTCTGGTTTTTTTTGACTCAAAGTTCCATGTTGCTCTTGAGTATTGTTTATTTCTAACTTTATATGGTTTTAAGCAAAAGTGGTTTCCACTCATTTGAAAAACCAATATGCACTCAAAGTTCAGTTTTAAAATATTCAGATTAAACAAGGTTCATGCTGAAATATGTTTAAAGTTATAGCCTAAAAATATTTTTTTTTGTGTGTTTTGATACAACAATGTAGCTACAAAGACTTATTTGGTGTTTTACCTACAGCACTCAATACATTAACTTACTAAAAGTGATTTTTTTTTTCTGTACCTTATAGCAGTCTTTTCTTTCTTTTTTTTTTTTTTTTTTTTTGGTTTAGAAAGTTTNTTTTTTTTTTTTTTTTTTTTTTTTTTTTTTTTCTGGTGTAGAAAGTTATTGGGTTGTCTTGTTGATTCATTTAATAGTCACCATTTTATATTTTGCGCTCAAAACACACTACTACAGCATTTGGAACACAATTACTTTTTTTCTATGCATAGAGTAACACAATCTATTGGAAAGTAATTTCACCCACTAAGTCAAAGGGCAGGAGTTCTGAAGAGGCAAGTGCCTGTATGAAATGAGGAGTGAATAATAGGTAAAAAGACCACATTAAGAAGATTATCCACAGAATCTCTGATGACTGGAGGGGAGAATTTAAATCACTGGAAGCAAGACAATAATTTAGGAATGATTGTTATTAATCTGTAACGTCAAGTTTATAATTTAGATTTCTTACCAAGAAGATGTAGAAAATTCTGTATTATTCAAAAAGTTGGAGTGAAAAAAAAGAAAAGAAAAAGAAAAAACAAGCAAACAAACAAACAAAAAAACAAACAACCCTCCCCCCAATAAATTAATCAGTGAAAGAAATGCCAAAGAGCTTTGCAAAAGTTGTGTTAGATCTAAACAGAACTTAACTGCTAAATTGTTTGAATGGATATCCAGGAGTATTTTCTATAAGGAATTATAATGCTGACTGCCAGCCTATGCCATAAGAGGTCCTGAGTTTCTGAGTCAGAGGTCTGTCACAAGTTTTGTTGTTCTAGTGAGTGAGAAAGAGAAACACATCACTAACACTCAGGAACTGGAGTAGTTATTCAATTGGAAACAGATTTTCATTCTGTACTTTTCATATTATCTAAGCATCTTAAATAACACCCAACACTTAACTAACACCTACCAAGTACTGATTGTTCATTTATTATCTCTCCTGCTTGAACAGTTGTTTCTTTTCCCCCACTCCCCAGTTACTGCTGTGGGTTGATGTTAAAGAAAGCAAGGTCAAGGGAATGTGCCTTGTATTCCAAACCATAAAGATTCTTAGTTCCTATGAGAGTTTTTACTACATTGAGATTAGTCCTGAAGAACTTTGTCTCCTGCACAAATGAGCTTTACTGTAGTTATGACAGTCAACAACATTCCAGAAGAAAAAGGACAATCATCACCAAAATATTTTGTTCTAGTTACTGAATCACATTTTGTTTACTGCAGTGTTCTAGATACTGCCTTCATTTTGTGGTGCATAAGAACTCCATTTAAACCAGATTAAAACTGATTTTAATAATAAGGAGGCAGACCTGATGTTTTAATGCTATGAAGAAGCACTGACTTGCACTCATGCAGGGATAAAGTTTCAGTCTGTGGCTATAGGCTGAAGAATTCTCTTTGCCGCCCTTTTGCTTTCCATTCAGGAAATTTGTTTTCTCTGCTTCAGTGGCTGGTCACTTCGATGGTCACAGGTAAGCTGTCACAGAGGGTAATAATCCTTTTTCTTCACATTGTCCTCAGCAGATGAATGGTCCTCTCTGCAGCTGCCACGATGCTTCCTGTGTCTGCAGGTTTCCGTTTATGCAGCTCAGCATGTGACAAAAGCAGTGTTCCTTTTCCAAACAGAAATTCACTGAAGCTACATCTGAGTGTAACTTTTTTTTTTTTTTTCATTTTGATGTCTATTTACCACAGAGTTATAGTACAAAACCAGAGTATATTCTCTGTAGGCAACAGGATGCTAGTTTCAAACGCATCTTTATAGAGACAGTAGTCTGGAGTTGTTTGTTTTTTGTTTGTTTTTTTTTTTTTTCCCAGGAAGCTGGGAAAGCAGACAGCATGAGCATGTTCAGGAGTAGATTAGAAAGATTCAGAGGCAGAAAGTGTATTGATGGATATTAAAAGAGTTAGGCAAGGATATTCTTTCCAACATCTCTCCTAGACCTGTTCTGTGTGCTGGAAGAGTGTAAGGAGACTGGACTCTGAAAAATATCTAGAACTTCATGTTTTCCCTAAATGACAACTCCTGGTTAGATGAACCTGAGCTAGCCTCACTCAGCAGAACGGTTCTTATGTCTTGGGATCACTTCAAAGCATTAAACTAAGAAGGAGTCTGAATAGTGATAGTAAAGATGTGATATTTACTAAGACATAATCCTTCTTAGATTAAAAGGTGCTAGAATACCACTCTTTCACACAATATAAGAAGTGTCCTTGAGGTCTATTTATATCTTTGAAGAACTTGAGAAAACGGATTCCTGCTTTCCTCTTTTAAGTTATTTTGGAGATTCTTAAACAATTGCTATCATTGTCATCAACAACAACAACTTAATGTTTTTATTGTGTTCTCACTAAACTGAAGGTTATTGTCAGACTGACAGGTGTAGGAAACTGGTATCATAAAGAGAAAACAATTTCCATGCAAGTCATCGGTTCAAATCTAGACCACGCTGTTATTAAACAGAAGCTATACAAACTGCTTGAGGGTAGAAAGGCTCTACAGAGAGACCTAGAAGGGCCATTTTGCTTGGCCCAGGCCAATTGTGTAAGATTCAAGAAGGCCAAATGCCAAGTCCTTCATTTGGATCACAACAACCCCGTGCAATACTACAGGGTTGGGGAAGAGTGGCTGGAAGGTTGCCTGGCAAAGAAATATCTGGGGATGTTGTTTGGCTGAACATGAGTCAGAAGTGTGCCCAGGTGGCCAAGGCAGCCAACAGTATCCTGACCTGTATCAGAAATAGTGTGGCAAGCACGACCAGGGAAGTGATTTTACCCCTGTACTCAGCACTGGTAAAGCCACATGTTGAATACTGTGTTCAGTTTTCGGCCTGTCATGACAGCAAAGACATTGAGGTGTTGGAGGACACCTAAAAAAAGGCAAAGAACATGGTGAAGGGACTGTAGAAGAGGTCTTAAAAGGAATGGCTGAGGGAACCAGGACTGTTTAGTTTGGAGAAAAGGAGGCTGAAGGGAATCCTTCTCACTCTCTACCAGAAAGAAGGTTATAGTGAGATGTCAGTTCCTTCTCCCTAGTAACAAATGCCCTCAAGTTGCACCAGGGAAGGTTTAGATTGAATATTAGAAGAAACTTCTTCACTAAAAGGGTTATCAAATACTGGAATAGGTTGCCTAGGGATGTGGTTGAATCAGCATCCCTGGAGATGTTTAAAAGACATGTAGATGTGGTGCTAAGGGTTGTGGTTTAGTAGACTTGGTAGAGTTAGATAATGGTTAAATTCCATGATCTTAAAGGTCTTTTCCAATCAAAATAGTTCTATGATTCTATAAGCTCTTTGTTAGAAAATGTGAACTTCACTGATGATTTCCGTATACCTTGTAAGCGACCAGGAATATATCACACAGCAATCTAGCCAGAAACAGTGGAATCAGTGGAAGCATTGATTTGCAACGCAACTCTCTCAAGAGAAGAGCTAAGGGATTATTTAAGTATCATGAAAAATCTAATTCCTGTTGCAGTGTTACAGATGCTTTGTGGCTATTTCTACTTCTAATATTGTCATTCTTTTCTTGGTTACTGATTAAAGGAAAAGGAAAAATGGATTTAGATATTAAGAGTGAGATACAGTGAGAGTAAGTATATTGTAAGGTTGAAAATAATGCAAGGTTAGATACTAAGTCTTTCATATTCGTCTGGGACATTCCACTGCAGGTCAGACATGTTGAATTTCTATTTTCTTCCTACTATTGAAATTGGTAACCTACTCCAGAAACACACTTAGAATCGAAAAAAAAGAGGTCAAAACTAGCACATACGTACATCAAAGGGTTTTGGAATGATAACAAGACTTTTAATCAGCCCCTGGTTGTTTACTGACAGCAGGAGATCTGAACCAGACATTTAGCAGGTTAGGAGGCAATCATGCACAGCTAATTGCTGCTCCTAGAACACCACTTTTTAAAGATGTGGATTTCTGACCTGAGAGTGCACCCTGTTTCAGATGCTCAGGGTCTGCCTTGCAGGAGACTGGCTATTGATGTAACTTACAGAGTCAGCAGGAAGTAACAGCAAATGACCACAATAAAAGGAAAAATACTCTAAAGGCCAAATACGTCAACAGCAAATCAGCAGATAAACCAATCCTGAGATGTAGAAAAGGTCCTAAAAGATCAACATGTGTGTTCCAATTACATCACCTGCTGGTGCTCAACAAAGCACAGAACAATGTACACAAAATCACTGGGACATCTAACAAATACTACCCACTTCAGTAAATACAGGTTAAAAAAATTCAACAAACACCAAAAAAGTGCATCTTGGAACTGAAGTCCTGTTTTAAGATAGCAGATATGAGAAACCAAGGCATTAAAATGTCAATGTTTCAGTTCCTCTCTAATCAAGTCAGGTAGTTCAAAAGTGATCTAATTTCCTTCAGCTTTCTAATGCTAAGCTACTTAACATACGCAGTACCTATCAGAAAACAAGATTTGTTTTATGTCTAAAGAATATGGCTAAATGATTTTTTCTTGGTAACGAGATACGAAAATACCAGAAACAAAGACAGAACCTGAATTACAGATAACTTGGTTTATACAGACATTTAGTCAGCTAACCAACTCATCTTTATATATAGGTCAAACACCTTTCTGCTTCACTAGACTGAGGTTTCAACTACTTAAAAGGTGAAAGAGCACTTTCAGATATCAAGCATAATCAGTTACCATTTCTTTCCATCATTTCCATTAAATGAATATCACATATGAATTATTTTGAGAATTTACAGTGCAAGAGGCCATGAAAGCAGTTGCATAAAATAGTTCTAGGAGTAACATGAAACTAGGAAAATACACTAGTTTTCTTTTGCTGATAACATCATTATTATTATTTATTTGCTAAGATGAAAGATTTACATTTTGTCCAGATTACTTCAGAGCAAACAGTTTGCTGGGGGGGGGGGGCATCATAGAATTAGATCATATTAAATGGCAAAGCTAAATTTTTCATCACCAAAAATCTATATATATGAACTGAATCAATACTCATCAGCTGTCCTGCTCAGGACACAAGCTTGCCAATAAAAGAAGCTTGATCTCCTTATAAAAATAGTAAGAAAAAAACTTCTAAAATATATCCTTCCCATTATACTTAATTAGAATGATTTTTGCTGTTGGTGGCAGTGTTGTTTGTTTATTGTTTATTTTTTGTTTGATTGCTTGGGTTTTTGTGGGTTTTTTGTTTGTTTTTCCCCTGAAGACAATACGAAACTTAGAGTAATATTGACTACTAAAATTTTTCACTAGAAAATCAACATGTGTTGTCCTTGCCAGGAGTGAATCACCTAAACCCTAAGAACTTAGAGCTAAGAACTCAACTTAGAGCACTCACATCTTTCAGAGAAATGAGTAGAAATAAAAACTTCCAAGATGTACTCAAAAACCATCTGAGAACACTGTTTTCCTTCAAAATTTAGTTTCAGGAGAATTTTTTTACTAATGCTGGTTTTCTGTAATAAATTCCATGCATCCCTGAATGTCAGCTCTGTTCTTTTAAATATTCTGTCATACAAGTCATAATGCCTTTGAATGTGCATTCTTTTAAATATGTTTAATCTTTGGAACTTGTTGTGATTTCAAATCGGTCAAATATTGCATTGTTTTGGATGACTCTTTTTCATGCTTTACTGTGATCTCTCACAGTAAATGATAAAGTGTTTCTGTTGTAAATATTTTTTTTCTGAATTAAATGTTTGGCCTCTGCAAACACTCATGGTTTTTAACCTCATTTTCTGTGAACACTTGCTCCAATAAAATCTGGGTTTTTTTCAAGTGGACATAGAAACCAAATAACTGAGAACAGAGATCGTGACCAAAAGAAACCCATTAAATAATACAAATAAATATTTCTCTGTGTTTTTTCTTTATTCTTTATGCTTTTGTGTCAATTCTTGGATGCTTTATCTTGCTTTCACAGTAATTAAAATGAGAAATCCATAGTTATTCAATTGAATTCATCTCAGTGAGAAACTGTATCAGAAGGAAAGTATAGGAAATCAGTCTGAAATAGGACAATGGGAGATTTTAAAAACGTCAGCATCAAGGATTCTGAGTTTTTAAAAAACTGTCTAAAAGTAATGATAGTTGTGGTAACAAGAGAGAACATAAAAGAGAAGAAAATAAAACTAGAGGTGAATGAAGATCCTACACTGATATCCACCGAGTCTTTATGATCTCTGTGCTTATCTACAAACTTGTGGAAGAGGTTACTCTAGAGGTCTCTGATCCTGTATCAGGACATCATGTTTCAGTGACAAGGATAAAGACACAAACTGAATAGGTTTGCAGTAGAAATAATTGTACGCCCACAGACAGAGGTTTTAAAGCCCTTCATTTAAGTTCAAGGTTTGTCTTACACAGGCATCTACTCCTAATGGAAGCTGTGCATATCTAGTCAAAAAAGGGTCTGGTAGAGTGCACTCCAGATCCATCTTTGCTCTGCACAAGGATTTTCTTTAGTGTGTGTTGAATGACTATTGTTGATCTCATTCCATTGTGCTGTCCAAATGAAGCCAGTGCTATACAAATCAGAGATGCAGGACATACCCTTGAGTCTCACAGCATCAAAGCAGCAGTGGAGGCTCATGAACACCTTCAGTACTTCCCATTAACATTAAAATTTAGCTGCAAATGCTTCAAGTTGTGTTTCTTGCGTTATAAACCTGTGGGATAATGTGTCCTGTACCAAAATAATAATAATTAAAAAATATAAAAAAATCAAGATTGAATTATTTACTGAAGTGGAATCAATGACAAATCTCATATTGTCCTGTTTTCTTTGTGTTTCTAATTCAGATAAGAATAAATGCCTTACTTACGTTTGTAACAGAACATTCTTGGCACTGAGAACATAATTTTCATTTATCCTTTAAGAAGAAAAATAAATTGTTGAGCCTACATCACTCTGTATTCTTGTTATCAGACAGAGTTGCATTTTCTTGGAATTGCTCCACAATTGAGATACCAATTTAGTTTTTGATTGAATGTTTTGCACATTGAATTTCACTTTTGATTTTCTCTAACTCTTTTAAAATGAAGTATCAGTTCAATTTACAAAGTCTTTGAATAGTATAGTATTCAGAGTAGCATCTTGGGTGATAGAAGCTTAAGGATATCAGTGTTACTCAGGACTCTTAGCTGGCCTTACTTACATTTGAATGAATAACAGCTATGGTTTAGGTTAAATATGGCTTCATATAGGTTATGGTATGGCAATGGAAAATCTTTCCCTCACAGTTAATAGGAAGGTTAACTACAAGAGGCATGTTTCCACTCAGAAGTCAGCACTTTATTCTTCTCTCAGAATGAATAGAACAGGTGAAATTTGGAGGAGGGGTATATAGAAGTTGCTATGATCTAGTTGCCTCAGTGAAATCACATTAATACGGCCATTTTTAATTGGCACATATTCACACTACTGTCCTGAAGGATGTTCACACTTTTCTCCTTGCTCCCAGCTACACATTTTTATTTTTCAGCAACACAAATTGAACTACCTGTCACATAAAACAAGAATACAAACAGTCAGTTTCAAACATGATCAAGGACATGACATTTTGTTTATCTATCTAGTTGAAAGAATGTTCATACTCTATGTGGATACAGGAATCAGATGGCTTTTTTTCAATTGCAAGGTAGATTTTTGGTGGGTTAAATTTACAACGAAGCCATAGAATCAACACCCTATTATCTTATCAGTCACTCGAAGGTTGCAGGGACCCACTTTTATGAATCTCATGTTTGCCAGATGGAGAGGATCTCACTGTCATGTATTCCCCCTTTAACTCTTACAAGATGCCAGAGTCTTCAGGTTCCTAGGGATAGAACCAGATAAAATATTAAATATCAAAATATTTTGTGTCGGTCACAGGGTCAAGCTTTTAAGTGGGATTAATAACATTTGAATTAAACAATATTCCTAAAAGGTTATGGCAGACTGGTGAAATTCCTGCTGACTGGAGAAGGGCAAACATAACACTCGTCTTCAAGAACGGAAAAAAGGATGACCCTGGGAACTACAGAGCAGTCAGTCTCACCTCTGTGCCTGGCAAGATCATGGAGCAGATCCTCCTGAAAGCTCTGCTAAGGCAAAAGGAAAACAAATCAGAGGTGATTGGTGGTAACCAGCAATGGCTTCACCAAGGGCAGATCTTGCCTGACAAATTTGGTGGCTTTTTATGATGAAGTCACAGCGACAGTGGACAAGGGAAGGGCAACTGATTTCATCTACCTGTACCTGAGTAAGGCATTTGACTCTGTCCCACATGACACCCTGGTCACCAAACTGGAAAAACATGGACTGGATGGGTGGAGCACTTGCTGGATAATTGGCTGGATGGTCACACACAGAGAATGGTGATGAAGGGCACAATGTCCACCTGGAGACCAATGACAAGTGGTGTCCCTCAGGGGTCAGTGCTGGGACCAGTGCTGTTTAACATCTTTGTCAGTGACATGGACAGAGGAATC
>VWZE01013829.1:0-23836 GCA_013396675.1 Eubucco bourcierii | reverse complement strand
AGGAGGGCCACAAAGATGATCAGAGGGCTGGAGCAGTTCTGCTATGAGGACAGGCTGAGAGAGTTGGGGCTCTTCAGCGTGGAGAAAGAAGGCTTCAAGGAGACCTTGTAGCAGCCTTCCAGTATCTGAAGGGTGCTTACATGAAGGCTGGGAAGGGATTGTTTACAAGGTCTTGCAATGACACCACAAGGCACAATGGGTTTAAAGTGGTAGAGGGGAGTTTTAAATAGGATGTCAGGAGAAAGTTCTTTACAGCGAGGGTGGTGAGGCACCAGAACAGGTTGCCCAAGGAGGTTTTGGCTGCTCCATCCCTGGAGATGTTCAAGGTCAGATTGGATGAGGCCTTGAGTGACCTGTATTAGTGGGAGGTGTCCTTACCTATGGCAGGGGGATGGAACTAGATGATCTTTGAGGTCAGTTCCAAACTTACCATTCTATGATAACAAAGGGATCTTATTATTTGGTTGTATGTGTGCATGACCATGCTTTTCCTTTTCTGCCTTCTGGGCTGCATGAGCACACTGCCTGCTCATACTGAGCTTCTCATCAACCAATACATCCAAGTCTCTTTCTTCAGAGATGCTCTCAACCTATTCTGCATCCAGCTTGTATTTGTGCCTGGGACTGACCCAACCCAGGTGCAGGATCTTTCAGTTTGCCTTGTTAACACTGTCCACTTCTTAAGACTGTCAAGATCCGTCTGGATGGCACTAACCACACCACACAGCTTGGTGTCATTGCCAAACTTTCTGAGGGTTCACTTGATGTCACTACCCATGTGGCTGACAAAGATGTTAAAAATCATTGGACTCAGTACAGATCCCTGAGGGACACACTAGTTTCCACACGGATGTTGAGCTATTGATCACACCCGTTTGAGTCCATCCATCTAGCCAGTTCTTTACCTGTAGGGTGGTCCAGCTATCAAGTTCATGACTCCCCATCTTAGAGACAAGAATGTCATGTGAGACAGTGTCAAATGCTTTGCACAAGTCCAGGCAGATGGCATCCATTGTTCTTCCCATATCTACCAGAGCTGTAACTCTGTTGTAGAAGGCCACAGATTTGTCAGGCATAATTTGCCCTTTGTGAAGCTATGTTGGCTGTCACCAATCACACTGTTACATTCCAAGTGTTTTAGCACAGTTACCAGGAGGATATTAATGAGTATGTAATCATATTTAGACTCAAAACAGTGGTAGCTTTTCAAAACTGAGATGCTTTCACTGTTCTTTGTAACCAGTGCTGTGAAGGAAAAAATTAATACCCCTGAAGATTTCAGGTACATAATGCCTTCTGAAAAGCCAAGAAACTACATCCTTAATTTTAGGGTGTTTTTGACTGTTTCTTTTGCAATTCCTTTATACAGGACAAAGAGAAAAGAACTTTTTGCAGAATGCCCTAGCATTTATGTTCATGAAATTCAGTCACCCACAAAAGATTATTCTTTCTTATTCTGTGTTAGAGTTATCCAACCAAGTCCTTTTCTGACTGCTTCTAAGTTTTGTTCTTCCACTTACTGTCAGCCACTTAACTTCAATTTAGTCCACTGTAATAATGAGAACTGTCTTAGATAGAAAGCAACATAAAAAAGGACCTCATTTCCCTTCTCTTGATTAATTTTGTATCCTTCAGTACCTATTTACCTTGATAGATCAGAAAATAATTTCTCAGAAAACAAATGAATTTAAGTAGCACTTAAGAAGATAGTAGTGGAATTGATGTGGTGGTTTTCAGGGTTACATTATTTGTGGGCAGATTGTGTGCCCATTTTATCGTTTCAACAATATGTTTTAAGTCTTTAGAAAATATGTACTCTGGCATAAGAATGAAAAAAAGAAAACGTTTTTGCTGGTTTTTGAAGGTTAATGCAGTTAAATAGCTCGCCTACATATTGACACTTACAGGCATGTCATAGTATACTTCCAATTTTATTTAGTAAAAGAAAGAACAGAATTCAAATAACCACTAGAGAAATTACAAATCAGAAGGACAGAAGGATTTTCTTGTTTTATCAAAAAGTAGTCTCATACAGCAACAAAAAAATTAAGAAGAAGGAGCCAAGAGAATTACTTCTAGCTTAGGCATAGATAATAGGTGATAATAATTAATTGTTAAGAAAGGAAGAAAGAATTAGGTTTTTAAAACTCCAAAGAACTGAGATAGATACTCAGGAGAAATTCCAGTCTGAAAGGCAGAAATTAAATGAAAATACACAGAATGTAGAAAATAAGTAGGAGGAGAAAAAAAATATTGGCTTGTAGGAAAAGCTGGGAATTTGATAACATCAACTGTTGCTTACAGATCTTTACTGTATTACTCACTAGTGCTACATATGAAGAATTCCTAAGTTCCTCCTAAGTTCCTCTGCATACTCCTATAAAAGTCACCTATAATCCAACTTTTTTTGCAAACAACCAACTAGATTTGTGACAATCATTTTAAAGCAAATACTCTCAGCAAACCCACTCATCTCTAGGAGTCAAACTCCATTTCTTCTATTTTTATTTTTTTAAAGAAAATCTCTGATATTATTCAGCATTAGAAGAAGAAAGAGCATGAGCAGGCAGAAAGAAATGGCAGAGGCAGGGTACGAGGCCTACTTTTTCTGCAATAATTGAGCAATATCAAGATTTCTAAGAAGTGAATAGTGAAGGGTAGCTTCGAGTTGCAGAGAACTGAGAGTAGAAATGTAAATTTTGACAGGCAAGTGGTCATGTTGACATTGAAAACTGGTGCCACCTTCTGTTTTCAGAAAATACAATTAGGTAATAGGTAATTCAGTTTACATTGCACAATGGTGAATGTGTGGCTCTGTTGAATTGTTCTGTTTTCCTCAGGTAATAAACATGCCAAACAATACAATAGTTACCATGGGAACTATCTTTGTGTAATTAGAAATGTATAATAAAGCTCCAAGTGCCTAAAACCCCACCTAGAATGTGCATATACTTTTTCTCTTAAAAAAAAATTGTAAAAGTAATAAAAATAACACTCTTACACTTAGAGCCTTCAGTAGTACTTCATTCTTAAAACAGACTTGCTGATAGCGGTGTCACTGTTTCTGAGGTATTACCTAGTGTGAGCTTCAGATAAATGATCATTTATTTAAAATTTAAAAAGAAAAAAAAAAAAAGGGAAAAAAAAAAGCAGCAAAAAATATAAATTGGAGATCTGCTTTATAGGACCACAGGATGTTAGGGGTTGGAAGGGACCTCCGTAGATAATCAAGTCCAAACTCCCTGTAAGAGCAGGATCATAGAATCTATCTCAGATCACACAGAAACACATCCAGATGGGTCTTGAAATTATCTAAAGAAGCATACTCCACGACCTGCCTGGGGAGCCTGTTCCAGTGCTCCATGACCCTTACAGTAAAGAAGTCTTTCTTCATGTTGAGGTGGAACTTCCTGTGCTGTAGTTTATACACATTACCCCTTGTCCTATCACAGGATGCAACTGAGAAGAGTTTATCCCTTCCATCTTGACACCCAGCCCTCATATATTTGCAGTCACTGATTAGAGCCCCTCTTAGGCTTCTCTTCACCACACCAAAAAGCCACAGCTCCCTCAGCCTCTCCTCATAGGGCAGGTGCTTCAGTCCCTTAATCATCTTCATAGCCCTCCATTGGACTCTCTCAAGTAGATCCCTCTCACACTTGAACTGGGGAGCCCAAAACTGAATGCAATATTCCTGTGAGGTCTCATCAGGACAGAGTAGAGGGGAGGAGAACCTCTCTTGATTTGTGGGCCACACTCCTCTTAAGTGCACCCCAGCACCAAAGGACCCCATTGGCCTTCTTGGCCACAAGGCTACATTGCTATCCCATGGATAGCTTGTTTAGCTTGTTGTCCACCAGGACTGCTAGGCCCTTCTCCATGGGGCTGCTTTTCCACCTTTTTTTTTTTTTTTTTTTTTTTTTTTTCAGTAAGTGGATATTAGAATGTACTATTTTAGAGCTAAAGGCAGTTTCTAAAATATTCTAGTTTGAATACACTACTTTTCTAGTAACAAAAAAAAAAGTGTTGTATTTATTTATTAGCAGCAGAAAAGTGCATCAAACACTCCTCTTTCTTGTCTTTCTAATGCTAGAAAAGGAAAGGGAAACACTTTGTGTGAAATCACTTAAAATAATCTTTCACAATTTTTCATGTTTCACCAAGCCTAATAATTTGTAGATGCTATAATATTCTGGAAAAATAACATGTTTTATTTTCTATACAGGGAGAATGCTTAATCCATGGTCCCTTTGCTTTGTTTATGCCAGCAAACAAAGGAATCACATCTGTATGAATGGTAATGAGAACCAGAAGAGAAATGGAGGTTCCTAATGTTTCTTTTATCTTTCTTAGTGCTTATATAGCTAAATGGAATCAGATGTGATTAATTAATCTCTAAAACACCTCTTCAAAAAAAATATGACTTTACCAAAAATTCATTAAATGGCATAATGCAAACAATGTATTTTTATTGGGGTTTTTTGAGATCTTTTAAGACAGTGGTTACTACTTGGAATCTTCTGAGAGTCACAAGTAAGTGTCTCCTGACACAGTGCACAGTAAATTACAGTATAGAAGGATAGACTGCAAAGTAGATCTCCTCCAGGAAGCCTTAAGCCATCAGTTAACATTTTTAGATATTTTGCTTTACTTCTGTTTAATGTATAGAATACAAATTTTCTGTGTAAGTAAAGTTTATCTGAAAAAAAGAAATATTCCTCAAATTTCTTAGTTCTGGAAACACTGATTTTTTGTAAAGTTCATGACTAACTTGCAGAAATAAATCTAATGTTTTAATTAGAATACACTGTACTCCCACAACATCTTTCATTCCAAGTACCTTACTGACATTTATTAATTAATGGTCTGATCCTGCAACCCTTATTCATCTGCATAACTTTTACTTGTGATTGTAATCATTCAGACTTTCTGCATGAGTAAGATTTGCAGAATGTATGCCTGTTCGGCAGTAAATGAAACTCATAAACACATAACCAAGTAAGACTTTAGGAAACTAATTGCAACTTGGCTTGATGGGGGCAGCCATGGGTAATTCAGCCAGTTGCATTGTCCAGAATACACCTGTCTGTATCAGAAGAAGCTCAGATATGCTTACTTTTTGCCAGAGCCCTTCAGGGCAAGGGTGGTTCCTAATGTGATATTCAGAACTAATTCTAAATAAAGCCTGAAGTCTCCCTGAGAAGAGAAACTAATCATGTTGACTACGAGACAAAAGAGGAGAAAATGAGGAAGAGTATATGTCATAGGATCAAAAAAAAAATCAAACCCAGACCCAAACAAACAAAACCACAAAACAAACAAAAACCCAACAGACCAAACAAGACCACCCTCCAAAAAAACACAAAACAAAACAAAACCCAAACAAACACACACACACACACACCAAAAAAAAGGGCAAACCCAGACAACCAAAAAAAGCAAAAAAGAACCCAAGAAATATAATGTGAACCATTCCAAGAGAACCCACCTTTCCCTTAAGATACCTGAGGAGTCGGTCATGGGTGTTCTGCCTTAGAATTTAACACCACCTGGGAAGGGAAAAGAGCCCCACAATGGATGTGACTCCTTGCAGCAGACTCCCCACAGTTTCTTGGTGTTGTGAACCATCTTGGTCAGGGGACTGTGTGAGGATGTCCTGCAACCATTAGAATATAAATAAAAAGGTGAGAAAAAAGTGCAGTTAACCACTTTGGTGACAGAGACAGTATTCTGACACACTTGAATGACTTTTGTGATTGACTTTCCCTTGTGTTGCTGAGAGAAACAGTTGGACAGCCTAGTTAAAAAAGAAACCCAAAACCCTCTGTGAACACATCCATGTCACCTCTTTCTTATGTAGTTCCCAGCATATGTGTTTAGCTGATCATAGAATCAGGTCTGAACTTAAGATGGTTTACTGCATTTTTACCCTCTCTTCTATTACAAGAACATCTTTTTACCCTGGATGTGGACAATACATGACACTGATAACATGAAGTCAGTTAAATAGGCATTTTCAGCCTAACTTCATGACCTGGCTGAATGGCATGTAGAAAGTCTGTGCAGGGAGAGTAGACATGCAGGGAAGAGTCCTGGGATGAAGTCTGATCTTTATTTCTTTGTGCAAATTCTGGAGGAATACAGTAGATAGATCCCTCCATGGACTGTGCCAGCAGCACAGTCCTCTTTCTATCTGACATGACCATCCTTGGTAGACTAAGAGAAACTCCACAACTCGCATACAAGGTTTGTGTGGTGGTAGGGCATGGAGATGGGAGGTTCAACTCAGAGGCGTTCAGAGAAGACCACTGAGGCTGATGGACAAAAGCCGCTAGACCTCTTGCTGCTATGGGTGATGCTTTGCTGTGCAGATTGCAATCACTTACAAGATCATGTTTTGGCTTCTTTCAGAACATCATTCACCACAGTGGTAAAACATCTCAACAGCAGTGGCAAAATTGTAAGTTCAATTTTCCAAAGTCCCTACTTCTGAACTGAGACAGAGGTTTCCATTATATGTTTGTATCACAGTCCTTTACCTTTTTTTTCCCCCATACCAATGCATTTGATAAGCCTTGAGTCAGATCTGTGCCTCACAAAATGTCAGCAATAGCATTCTGAGCCCAGAGCAAGCAGAGTGTGTTTTAACCTTTTAAAAAATATTTTGGATGCATTTATGTAACACTCACTTCCTACTTATGTAAATGGACTGAATGATTTCAGTAGAACTACTCAAGAGTAAAAATTACTTGCATGAGTAAGAGTTAGAGAACCAATAATTTATCAGTATGTTTTGAGAGAAAACTTGTTTTTTCAGTAACAAATTCTTGAGAGTAAAGACTTGGATTGATCCCAGGGAGTACATATACTTTTCTTACTAAATTATGTAATTTGGGTTGTTGGACAAAGGTCCCTCTAGGGAGACAGAGTTAGCAGGGAAAGGATGGCATCTGCAGATATTTATTTAGCCCATTAAGGTCTAATTCTCTGCCCGGAGAAGCTTCTCTGTCTCTCCTGACAGAAAGGAAGCTTCCAGTAATTAGGCACCTAACTTATGCACTGCTGCAAAGTGGGCTGAAGCCGAGCTGCTGTACAATCAATTCTACTCCATGTGTCCAGGCAAGCTGTGGAAATTCAGCTCTTGTAAAAGCTGTTCTTACTGTAACCTCTGCTGTAACCTCCCCTACCTCTTCTGGGCCCAGTCATCTATGTTACAACGACCTCTGGCCCAGCTCTCATGTAGCTTAGCAGCATAATCCTGGTTCATACTTATGACAAAATTGTTAAGTGGTGAAAAAGAGGTATGAGAAAGCGCAACTGAGTAGGATAAGAAAGGGAAAATTGCAGAGGTACAATTATAGATCTGAGGAGTGTAACTAAACTTTCAAGTCGAAAAACACTAATTTGGTTGTCATTAAAAATAAAAAAAAAAATAAAAATCCCAGAGACATAACAACCCAGGGAGTTTGTTGGTGTAATGAATATCCATCTTTTGCTGAAGTCAGTGGTCTCCATGAGGGTGACAGTTTAACAAGACCCATGAATGAGCAGATAAGCTAAACTTAACATTTTAGGGAGAAGCCAAGGCTGTACTTCTTGCTTGTGCCTCTCTGGGCAGGAAAGAGTTTTCAGTGTCTTCATAGGAGATGGTAAGAATACTAATGTTTAACCTAAGGGCTCATTACACCTGGATACATTTTTCATTTAGTAAGTGATAAATAATTGCTTTATTCCTTTAGCTGCATATATAATTTTTTGAGAATTGTTTCATAATGCCCTAACAAAATGATCCAAAAGACAGCAACACCTTATGGCAGGAACTGGTAACTATAATAGCAAATTCTAAAGAATCAGTCCCATTACAGAATCACTGAATCACAGAACTGTAGAGATTGGAAGGGATCTCCAGAGACCATTGAGTCCAATCTCCCTTGCAAGGCAGGATCGCCTAGGGTGGTTTGCACAGGAATGCATGCAGGCAGGTTTTGAAAGTCTTCAGAGAAGGAAACTCCACAACTTCTCTGGGCAGCCTGTTCCAGTGCTCTATCATCCTCACTGTAAAGCAATTTCTCCTCATGTTGAGGTGAAACCTTCTGTGTTCCAATTTGTAGCTGTTGCTCCTTGTGTTATTGCTGCTGACCAATAAAGATTGGCCCCATCCACTTAACACCCCTCCCCTCAGATATCTGTATACATTGATCAGGCCTCCTCTCAGTCTTCTCTTCTCCAAATTAAACAAACCCAGGTTCCTCAGTCTCCCTTCAGAGGGGAGGTTCTCGAGCACCCAAATCATCCTTATGGTTCTCTATTGGACTCTTTTCAGCAGATCTCTGTCTCTCTTGAGCTGGGAAGCCCAAAACTGGACACAGTATTCCAAGTGTGATCTCACCAGGGCAGAGCAGAGGGGGAGAAGAACCTCCCTGGACACACTTATCCTGATGCACCCAAGGATGCCATTGACTCTTGGCCACGAGGGCACATTGGTGTTCCATGGGGAACTTACTGTCCACCAGGACTGGAAGGTCTTTCTCTACGGAGCTACTTTCCAGCAGGACAGCCCCCAATCTGTACTGATGCCTGAGGTTATTCCTCCCCAGATGCACTTGTCCTTATTGAACTTCATGAGGTTTGCCTTCACGCAGCTCTCCAGCCTGTCCAGATCTTGTTGGATGGCAGCACATCCTGACAGGCTGTCAGCCACCCCCCCAGTTTTGTATCATCAATGAACTTGCTGAGGGTATACTCAATGTCCTCATCCAGGTTGTTGATAAAGATATTGAACAAAACTAGACCCAATACTGATCCTTGGGGAACACCACTGATTACAGGCCTCCAACTTGATTCTGTGCCACTGATGACAACTCTCTGAACTCTGTTATGGAGCCAGTTTTCAATTCAACTCACAGATCAGCCATCTATGTCACGTCTACTGAGGTTATCTATGAGAATGTCGTAGGAGACAGTATCAAAAGCCTTGCTGAAGTCAAGGTAGACAACATTCAGAGCCCTTCCTTTTGTCTACCTACTTGGTCACAGTATCATAGAAGGCTATCAGGTTAGTCAAGCAAGATCTTCCCTTGGTAAATCCATGTTGGCTACTCCTGATAACCCTCTTGTCTTCCATGTGGTTAGAGATGGCCTCCAGAATGAGCTGCTGCATCACCTTTCCAGGGATGGAGGTGAGGCTAACTGGTCTGTAGTTGCCTGGGTCTTTCTTCTTACCTTTTTTTGAAGACTGGACTGACCTTGGTTTTCTTCCAGTCATCAGGCACCTCTCTTGTTCTCCATGACTTTTCAAAAATGATGGAGAGAGGCTCCGCAACAATATCAGCCACTTCCTCAACACTGGTGGATGCAATCCATTAGGGCCCATGGATTTGTGTGTCTTCAGCTGGCACAAGTGATCTCTAACCCCGTCCTGACTGACTAGTGGAGTGTCCTCTTTAGTGCTGCTCCCTTGCTTTCAGAGACTGAGGTTTTTGAGGGCTGGTCTTAGCAGTAGAGACTGAGGCAAAGAAGGCATTCAGCAACTCTGCCATCTCTGCATTTTTGATTACCAATTGTCCCACATTGTTCAGTAGTGAACCCACCTTTTCCTTGATCTTCCTTTTGTTATTGATGTACTTTTAAAAGAAGTGCTTCTTGTTTTCTTTCACCTCCGCTGGCAAGACTCAGCTCCAAGAGGGCCTTGGCCTTTCTTATCGCTTCTCTACATTCTCTGATAATATTCCTATAATCCTCCCAATTGAACTCCCTGTTTGTCCGTGCAGGTCTTCTTCATCCCTTACTTTTTTGCAAGGGAATACATTTTTTTTTTTTTTGAGCTTGGAGGAGGTAATGTTTGAATGTCAACCAGTTCTTTTTGGCCCCCATTCCTTCTAAAGCCCCAGTCCATTGGATAATTCTAAGAAGAGTTTTGAAGAGGGCAAAGTTAACCCTCTTAAAGCCCAGGGTTGAAATCTTAGTTATCACTCTGCTTCTTTCTCTAGTGATACTAAACTCTAGCATGTCATGGTCACTGCACCCAAGATTACCCCCAATCTTAACATCTACAAGCAGTCCTTTTTTGTTAATACAAGGTCCAGCATCACACTTCTTATTGGTTCTTCAACACCCTGCAGGAGAGAGCTGTCCTCAATGCACGACAGGATCCTTTTAGGCTGTTTATTCTTGGCTGTGTGGTCTTTCCAATTAATACCAGATTGATTGAAGTTCACCCATGAACACCAGAGCACTCAATCTGGAGAATACTTCCAGTTGTCTATAGAAGGCCTCATCAACAGCTTCTTTTTGCTTTGGTGGCTTATAGTAAATGCCCACAACCATGTAATTAATATTTGCATGTCCCTTGATTTTTACCCATACGCTTTCAATGCTTTCATCATCTCCCCCTGGGTTAAGCGTAATGCATTCTAGTTGCTTACTCACATAGAAAGCAACTCCACCACCTTGCCTTGTCAGTCTACCCTTCCTGAAATGTACATAATCATCCATTACCATAGTCATCCAGTTGTGTGAACTGTCCCACCATGTCTCTGTAATTACGGTAACAGTCTTGTGACTGCACCCAGATCTCTAGTTCATCTTGTTCTTGTTTGTTTCTCATGCTCCTTTCATTGATATAAAGACACTTCAGAGACTCAGTAGAGGAGTATTTGTTAGCATTGTGAGTATAACATAATTCCCCATCCCCTACCACCTCTGGGACAGCAGTGGAGCTTGTACCCTGCCTCATAATTGTCTCAGATACTTCTTCAGCAAACCTGGTTTTGCCCTCTACCTTCTTCAAAATTAGTTTAAAGACCTAGCAATCATCCCTGCTAGTTCCCATCCTAGGATTCTATTTCCTCTTAGAGACAAACATTTCCTATCTGTGGTCAGTAAGTCTGGGATCTTGTAGAGTAACTTGGGATCAAAGAACCCAAAATTTTGATGCTGACACCAGTTCCACAGCCAGGCATTAATCTGTTGTGTTTTCATGTCCATGCCTTCATCAGACATTAGTCTCTTAGAAACTTGCATGGTAAGAATCATACTTATTTTGACTAATACTGTCTTGATTATTCAAGTGTTATGGTCTATGTATTTTTCAGAAAGCTTTTCTCATTCTCAGCATTTATCTTTTGCAAATGTTGAGAAAGATGACAAATGCTGTTGTATTTACAAATCAGAAGGGAAATTGGTCATCAGAAACATTTGTTTACTTTTTATTATTTGTATTGGGAAAAATCTGCTGTATAGTATATTTGTTTTCTAATGTAATACTAGTATTTATATTTGCTTTCATTCTTCCCTCTCATCAGACATTCTATAAAAAAATTCCATTCTCTACTCTTTATTTCTTACTCTTATGTCCTTTAGTAACCTATTAAATTCTAATTTCTTTCCTTATACTTCCCAGCCCTAATTTCTACAAATTCTTCCAACTTACAGTAATCACAAATGCAGATCCTTTTTTTCTTCTCCATTTGTTGAGATTGAAATTAAAACATGGATACAAAATGGTCAAACACTTATTTTTGTTTATTATTATGAAATAAAATCATAGTTCACTGGCCATAAAGAAACAAATAGGTTGCTTTATTAAGTTAATTTAACACAATATTCACTGAAATCATTAAAACCAGCTCTGTCCTTGAATCAGAACATGTTAGTAAAGTTATTTAAGAGGTTTAGTCACTCTCTTTTACCTATTTTCACTTTTTTTTTTTTAAAAACTGTCCTTAGTGAGTTAAAAGTAATGACTGAAATATGTCAGAACTCAGTAGCCTTTTTCTGCCTTAGGTGCTGTAAGAATAATTTTCATATTACACTCACCTATTAACTTTTTTTACTATTATATTGAAAAATATGGAATCCTTCTGATTTGTCTTTTTATTGAAAACCAAAAGCTCTCAGTTTTCATGCAGAGAGAAACATATATCTGACAGAGAGACTCTCACTGAACAGTGAGTCTTATTAATAGATCTCAGTTTTGTAAATGTCTTATCCCTGTAATTATAGCCTATAATTATAACATTCTGTGATTCTGTGATTTAGTTCTTCTTTATAAAAACCTCAGTTGGAAACATGACTAGCAGAAGGTCAGGTTAAACAACCAGAAATAAAACATGCTTAATGTCAATCTAAAAAAAAATAATCAGATTATTCTGAAGTTCTGACTTTAGTCTTTCACTGTCTTTAAAATATGCAAATTTCCAGTGACTTCCACTCTCTAAATAATGTGCTTACCAAGTTGAAGTGAAACTACCCTTCTTCTACGAAGTGAACACACAGACAGATATAGTCACTCCAACTATTTTTTCCTTTCATGGTAAGAACAAGTAGACTACAAAAATTGAGAAAATCCTAGCCTCTCAGGTGAAACAGATTAAACAAAAAGGCTTAAAAGTTGCTGTCCACTATGTCCTCATAAAAAATTATTTCTTCTACATGGCGTGCTAATCCAATTCATAGAAAATAAAGAATCTCTTCTCTGTCACTGGTCAGACTTGGCTGTGGGTTTGATCCAGACTTCAGGAAAGCTCTTCTGCTGCTTAGATCTTACGTTTTCAGGAGGCTTTCAAAACTGCTGTCATGTAACACCAGTGTTACTGAAAACTTTTCCTCTTCCTCTGCCTTGTCCTCTCCTGCTCTGACCTTACATTTTTTTGTGATACTAACTACTTTTGCAGCAGGATTAATTAGCAGTCTGCTCTGCAGACTGGCTCATTTTGCAGCTAGGTAACCACAGGAAGCTGTAGTCCAGGAATCCAGCCTCAGTTCAGATTCATGACAGACTGAGGAGTCTGCAAGTCTGAAGCTATGTTGCAGGTTCTTGTGTTACCCTATACTGCACCACACAACATACCTTCAGTGAGGAAGTAGGTGTGCTATAGAGAAAACAGTAATGCAACATCCTCTCCTGCACATAAAATCCTGCTTCTTCCAGCTGTTTTAGCCAAAACAAGGCAAGTGGTCTGCATCACACAGCCAACCCTTTTCTACAGAGCATGCAGTTTCCACATAATCAACTGTGAAAAAGCACCATGTACCTCTGGCAAATTTCATGACTATTTAAACAGAAATATTATATTTTGATGCAATTTTATAAGAAACTGGTTAAATAAAATAAGAAATCAAAAAAGGGATATTTTGTTTGTTTGCTTGCTTTTCCTCTTATTTTTTTCCTTTCCTTTTAATAATACATAAAGAAGATGGAAAAAATTAGATGATTTTCACAGCAAAATTTAAATAAAATAAACAAGCACCAGAATATTGCTTTGATTTTAATGAAAATGTTTTTTAAGGGTAAATAATTACTAATTTTATGTTTATTATTCCTTATTGTTTCCTGAGAATGTTTTTTATTTATTTAATAAAATAACTTCTACTAATTTTCTTGCAATTGACTTCTAAACTTTAGACCAAATTTATACACCTACTACAGTTATTTGGAGCAATGTTCTACCGATGGGTTTGACAATAGTCAGAGATACTGGTGCATTCTGTCTCAACAGGTGTATAAATAGCACAAATTGAGAATTTTCCAATGAATTTAATTCATCTATAGTTTTAGTTTGCAGAAAAGATAAAAGGACTTTAAGACAACCACTTTGAATACTTAGATGAGAGCTATGGTTTCCTGCCTGGTATCTAATGAAAGAGAAGTACAAAATACTTTTCATGTACAGTGCAACAGTTGGAGCTTGCACAGAAAATTGTTTCATTTCCATAAACCAAAATTATTTGCATTTGCAATTCTAGAGAAAAATCCCAGTCATGATGCATTTGATCTTTAGTTTTGGATTTGCTTCCTGTCAGAACTAATGATGATGTCTACAAGCAGGTGTTTGATTTGTAAGGAGGCATAAAAAAGTGATCTTAAATAAAACCAGAATATTAAAAAAATAAAATAAAATAAAGCGGGTTTTGGTTTTTTTTTTTTTTTAGTGGAAGAAAGGGGGAAAAAAGACACAATAAATGTTTTAAAATATTACATGATCACTGTCTGATAAAGGAAAAGGGTTGCGTAAATGTCAGTACTCTCAACCCAGAGGGACTAGGCACAATACTTTTGACAGAAGTTTTTTTAAATAATGTGTGATACACTCTGCATATTTGATGTATCTTTCTCCCAGAAGAGAAAGCTTTGTCTATGTCTTTGACATAGAAGTCAGATATCCTGAATAAATACTGAAGGTGTTTGGCTCTGTACAGTCACTTCCTACATCTCTGGAACTACTCCAGGTTCAAGTACATAATACAATGCCAATTAAATAAAAATATCTGTACTGGTTAACACAGCCCACTCTCACAAGCAAGCTCACCCCACCCAGGCAGGAGGGAAAGTAACCCCAGAAAAAGTCCTGGTTTGAGATAAGCAGTATTTAATGAAATGGTAAGAGCACAATTACCTTAGCCTACTTTGCAGAAAAGCATAGCAAAAGCAGAAGCAACAGCAGAAGCCAGCCATAAAATGCCCTTTCTACCCCTAGCCCGATCCCCCAAGACCACAGCCAGTGCAGTGGAAAAAGACCAACACTGTAAAATCAGAAACTGGGAAAAGGAAGCCTCTCATGTTATGATCTGAAATTTAAGACCCATTAACTTTGCTCCAGCCAGCACCTCGTTTCTAAAACTGGCGTAGTATTGAAGAGTCACCAGAAAATTCAACTGGCTAAACTCATGACAATATTTCTTCCAATTTACATTGGCTGAGGTTCCAAGGTTGAAGAAAGGGAAAGAAATAAACCAAATGTCTCAGGAAACAGAAAGAAAAAATAAGAAAAGATAATTCACTTGAGGGCACATTGAACACAAAACTGATTAGGCTTGTGCCTCACCATGTTCCTACAGAAGCAGTTGAAGTGCATAACAGTAATATTCAAGCAGGATTAAATTAATCATCAACCAATTAATATAACAAAAGGAGAAAATGAGGGGTTCCCAGTCTTTTAGTGTCAATTCTTAACATGTATAATGTTTATATCCTCAATGATTTTAGCAGCAGTTGACTGTTTCCAGTACAACCATGGTCCTGGAAAGAGAGACCCCCATCTAAGCAAGTAAGATGCTGCATTTTTGATGCTTCATCTCCTTTCCAAACACTGTCTCTGTACCCATCTGGACAGAGCTGTTCACAACAAAAACTAATGAAAGCTTTAACCCTTGAACAATTTGCTTTGTAGATTGGCCTGAATTATATTGTTTTAGCCTTTTGACAAGCTATCAGGGAAATGCATGATGTTTTGGAAGCAGACTGAATTTTTGGGTTTGGTTTTTTTGGTTTTTTTTTACTTGAAAGTGTACATCTACAGCTGGTCAAATGATTTTACTAGGGGGAAAATATCAGTTAGTGTTCAGTGTCATAATTTCTAAAGTAATTTTATATATTTTAAAGTAGTTGTACCACTTGGCCTCCAACTGGATCAACGTGATACAAATTTTTAATTGCTCCATTGTGCCATATCTGCCAACCTCATGTTGATGTTTCTTCTACCCTGTAGAGTGTGAAACGCAGCAGGTAACAACAACAAGGTTGGCAAATGAATTGAGTTATATGTGTCCATCAATTGTAATCAGAACAAAGACACTCAGTTCAGATGCAGATAACTTAACTGAATTAACTTGTGCATTTGCTTCTTGAGTTGATGTTCAAACACAATTTAAACACACCATCAAGAGGAGTTTAAAGAAAATAGTAAAAATACTTGGAAACAACATCAAAGAAGTTGCTTTAGAGCAAATTGATTCAAACCCAGATGCCTTCTAGTTTAAAAAAATTCAGTGACTTGTGATTACCTTAACCCATGATGACTGACTGATGAATCTGATAATATAACTGAAAACAGAAAAGATGTGGCCTGGAGTCCCAAAATCAGACTCAGTTAATGTCCATGACGATGAAAACTGAAGGCTCCTCACCAAAAAAAAAAATGAACAACAACAAAAAAAAAAAAAAAAAAAAAAAAAAAAAAAAACCAAACCCAAAAAACCAAAGCCATGTAAACAAGCAAATGAAAAAAGTTGAGAAATGAATTCAGCTCACCAAGTCTTAGACAGTGAGTTGACTTCTGAGCCTGAACTAAGCTCTAAGCTTCTTCGATATCCAACTGGGAGAAATACAGGCATATAGGGCACAGTTCGTCTTTCCTAGTTTATTAGTCTGCTTTAGGTTGAAATAAATTTCTTCCTAACAGTGTCTATTTCTCTACATTGGCAATAAAAAGAACCTAGGGCAACTAGTTTAAATTCAGGCATCTACATTTGATCAGAGGACTCCCACCTGGGTGTCTGTAGATAATAGCGTGTCTTAGATGAGAAAGAAGCTCTGCACCATCTGTTCCAGAACAGTTTGTCTAAAGCTCTAGCCCCACCAGAGGTAGCCTTTATCGACATGCCAATTACAGGAACAGCTGTATTTATCCTTAAGTTTGCCCTGTAGCTAGAGGTACCTAATCCTACCTAGTTATCTCATTATTATTGCAAATATTTTAAAACTGTAGCATCCCACAAGCAGAGAAAGTGCAAACAGGTTACATCAACAACATTTTAAAAATAAATACAAAATCAGTCACTTGTTTTCTTCAACCATCCTATCAAAATTTGTCATTGTACAAAAGACCATGTATGGAAAAAAGGTACTATCAAGAGGGGATTTGAGGAAATATCATGCAGTCAAAGTAAGAGTCTTAGAGCAGGAATTAAAGTTAATTATGGCTAATGCTACCAATGAGCATAACAGAAAGCAAACAAGAAAGAGTTTCAAGGGGGTGAAAGAATATGCAAAATATTATCTTGTTTTTCTATCAGAAAAGCATCCAGCAAGTTATAGTTTTTCTGCTGTCACTGCAATCAGTACATTAGCAGCCTGAAAGTTTAAACCTGCTAGAAGGTACCCAACCTGTTGTTTGGCAACAGAGGTTGCCAAGGCAACATAAACCAGTAATACCTCTCTTTCTTCCTGATGGATTCTGCCTCTAAAATACAGAAATAGGAGGCCTGAACTGACCTTATGGCTCTTTAGAAGACATTTGCTTCATGCCATGAAACCGCTACTTCTTAATAAAGCACTGAGGTATTCTCAACTATTAAATGTGTTTCTTTGTTTTGGCAGTGCTTATTGATGTGCTGCAGTTAATGTCTCTTATTGTGATTCTGCTTTGATGGATGTTTCAGAGTGACATATTGGTCAAAATAATACTGAAAACATGACTACTACTCTTTCATTGACCCCTTTTGTCCTCATAAAACCAGGTAACATATCCAAATCATAAAGATTACAGTCTCCCCATAGTTAGCATCCTTTAATAATATTTTCCACAACTAGGTGCACATTTGGAAAACCAACAACAGTTTTTGGTGTACAGTTTGGAATGTTTAAGTAATAGCTTCAAGAGATACTGCATTTTAATTCTGATTTGACAAAAACAAGAATAAAATCATTGAAGCATGGAAGATGTCTTAGGGGAACACATGAAAGAGAAAAAAACAGAACTAGAATCCTTCCTCCCAATATAATGAAACTCTTGGTTTGTTCACCATCAGGGAACAAATAAAACTCTCATGTTTTTGGTTTTTTTCTTGTTTGTTTGGATTTTTCTCCTAGGCTTAACTTTGCATACATTCCTCCTTGTTTAAACCCTGTGAGTTTTTCTCTCTGAGTCATTACTCAGCTCCACAGAGAAATACTTTTGAATGTCCCTTAAAACTATTCTCCAACTGATCTGCACAATGACATGCCTCCCATAGCAGATGGTCTCACTTGTCTCTTAACAAATGTCCCAAATGTTTCCATCTCCTTTCCTGGATACTTTTAGAGAGAATAAAATGTTTCAATCTGATTAATTTTGTTATTTGTTATGAATTGTAATAGTTTTATTAAAGCATTTGGATTTGAAGGCATTCCAGTGTCTTTGAAAAATGAGAGGGAAATCAAGCTTTTTTTTTTTTTTTTAATATATATATGTATATTTTAATATGTAAATAACATTTAATTGAAGATTCAGAATTTTGTCTTCCAAATTTTTATTCTTTTCCCCTGGTCTCACTTAAGATAATTGCTGTTTCTGCATTGCCAGCTCATAACATTATACAATTCTGAAGAAAAATGCTCAAATTATCAAATGGCTGAATACAGCCCACATTCCTGACATTAGTTGATTCACTCCATGTGTGCGCTGAGCATATTGGTGAAAAGTAGTTTACTGTAATGTGAAGAAAGCAAACCTGTAGCAAACAGCAGGAATTATATGTACTCTATACTCAAACTATTTATTCAAAGTGATGCCACAGGCACTATGTGTCCCCTTTTCAGGTCACAGGAACTGTGACATTTTTCTAGAGATGAGGCACCTACTTGCTTCTAGTTCCAAAAATAGAAGATCATAATGGAATAATGTGAAAGAAGACTTGCAGTTGAATCTCTCTTCAGTAAGAAGGAATAATGCACAATTAATGTTACAGACTGGAAATTTATGCATAGGGGAAAAAAATTTAAGTCTTTAAATTCGGTATGGAATTGCAGAATGGAATGTTTTGAATATAAATTTAAGACAAAACCAGCAACTAAAGAGAAAAATAATTCAGAAGGCTAAAATAAAGTAGATCTTGGAAACATTTTCTGATGGTTAAAATAGTCTCCACTTGTAGATATAATTGAAAGTATTCCTACTGGTATTTTTTTTAATGTCAGATCCGTATAGAAATAACCTAACCGCATTTACTGAATAACAAATATGCTATCATTTGTACTTGCCATCACATACAATTTTGAAAGTGTAGCTGTTGAGGCTCTATGTAGCGGATCAAAATTTTTAACTCAAATAGCATACAGCAAATACTCAGAGCATTGATATATTTTATTTGTTTGATTGATTACTTGTCATGGAGTCTTGGTCTACAGAAACTGTTCTTCATCCATTCTTTGCTGTATGTAAGGTGTCCAGGAGGCATCATATGTTGTGGACCCTCTGACAGATCATATCAACCACTCAAATTCAAGAAATACCCATTTCAGAAGTATTTATCTGCATAACACTGATGGGGCACTGTGGATTTAGCTTTAATTTGTGAATTCTTTTTATCTGTTTTTGCCTTGGGGAAAACAAACAAACAAGCAAAACACAACAAAAAAAAACAAGCAAAACCAAACAAACAAACAAGCAAAACCAAACAAACAAAACCTCACAACCCATGTACCTCTCTATCTGTTTTACTCGCATCATTAATGACAATGAGAATGATAGTTTGTAGGCCTCCAGACAACTCACATGGAAACCACTAAGGTAAGGAACTGAAAGGTGACTCTAAAAAGGAATATTTAACTTGTATCTGATCTAACCCACTATTAGTCTACAACAATAAAAACATTTTTGAAAAACATAACATGATAATAAAAGGAATAAAGAATGGGTGGTGTGTCAAGAAAGGAGGAACAAGTGTTGGCAATGTGAAGACAACTAAAATTGATGCCTGTACAAGGAAAATTGCTTCGCTATAAAAAGTAGGTCTCTGCAAGGAACAATGATGGGAGAGGAAAGAAAGGAGAATGAAGAAGGTTCTGGAAACACCATGAAATGACTGAAGGACACAAATTCCTCTGAAACAGCTTGTAAAATATGTTAAATCTTATTTAACTATAGCCTTCATTTTTTGCAGCGTATGGAGTGAGAATGTTCCACTCTTGCTGCATGTGACTGATGTGGTCTTTAGAACCAGTTAAGCTAGAATACCTATTCACTCTTAATCAAAGGATATCTTTGCACACCTTCTTTACATGTTGGATTGCAAGCATCTCTTCAGTCGTCTAATCTAATCCATGAAAAGCAGTTATGCTCTCAAATAGCTGGCCAAACACAACCTGAATGTTGAATTGTGATTTTTTTTTTCTGTCATCAACATATGAGTGGTATTTGTCTCTAACTTGTGTATTACTTGTAACTGATATATGATTTCCAGTTAATTTTGATACTGCATTGCCAGCAGGTTAAAGGAGGTGATCTTTCCCCTCTGTTGAAGACTGAAGTTCCTTGCCCAGTTCTGTGCTCCCCAATAGTAGAGAGGCATGCATTTACAGCATCAAATCCAGGGAAGGGCCACAAAGAGAGGGAAGGGACTGGAGCATCTCTTGCAGAGGTGGAGGCTGAGCTGATGATATTTAGACTGGAGAAGGCTGAGAGGGAATAACATTAAAATGAAAAAAAAAAGGTTGATGGAAAGATATGGAGAGAGCCAGACTCTTCCCAGTGGTGCCCAGTGAAAGGAAAAGAGTCAGTGGACATATATTAAAACACATGAAATGTGTCCTGAACACAGGTCAAAACTGAAAACACCTTTTTTTCCTACTATAAGTATATTCAAATTCTGAACACCATATTGCCCAGGGAGACTGTGGAGTCCATATTTGTGGAGAAGTTAAAATGGAGATGTAAAGACTCGTTTTTACTTAGGAAGTTAAATTAACATTTTGTTATGTGTCTCAGCAGTTTTATCTGGTATCAGTTTTACAAATAGAGAAGCTAGCAATTGTAATTCAAGAATAGTAATATATTAGACTGATTTAAATAACAGAGCTAAAACTTAAACATGAAAGTACTTACTAATTCCTATTTTCTTATATGAAAAAATAAGATTTTAGTTGAAGGTAACTATAAATTAATCTTAGCTAGCTACTGATTCTGCAGCTGTAGGTATAACTAAGGTCAGCTACTGCATATTTTGTTTTAACAGAATGACTATGAAATGTGGTTACTGGGCTGTAATGTATCTGCATTGTTGTTTAAGATAATTCCACCATTTTCAAATTCTGATTTTCATCAGAACAGTTGTTTCATCTATAATTATTCTTTAAATTGACTGAGGATAGACCATGATTCCTGAAAGCCTTTGATGATTCCTTAAGTCTTACAGTCTTTTGTAAACATAAACTTACACATATGTTCTTATTCTCACAAATTAGGCATAATATAATCATGCCCTTGCTTTAATTCTGACCTTGCTGCTATTTAATTAGTGATTATACCAATCTCAATGTACTTTATTCTTCACCAAAGTACCCAGTGCTTACATGGCATTACTACAACAGATAAAATTTTTATGCCTTACACATCACTGGATAACCATAAAGCAAATAAAAAGCAATTAACAGAGACTGATAAATGAAAACAAATATTTATTTTAGTGTACTGTCTAATAATGGTTTAAATTTAGCCCATCTGGCTGTCATTTAGAACAGAAGGCAACATAAGGAATAAATCCTTACAGTGAGGATGGTGAGATGCTAGAACAGTTCACCCAGGAAGTTTGTGGATATCCCCTCCCTGGAGGTGATATCCTTACTGGACAGGCCCTTAAGCAATCTGATCTAATGGGAGGTGTCTCTGATCATGGTGGGATGGTAGGAACTAGATGATCTTTAAGATCTCTTCCAACTCAAACAATTCTATGATTCTTGAGTTTATTTTCATACATTATCCTATTCATATATGGGACTACTTAACCGCAAAGAAAAATTCAATATTTTGAAGAAGATGGATAAGTTTATACTTTTCAACAGCATATACTTCATATGCTTATAAAAGTCTTACACAAACCTGAAGAAAACATGGTCTTTGAATTGTCTGTGTTCTATAACACATCTCATTGGAGATTGTACCCTCTAAATCTACACTTAGAAGTGAAGATTCTGGAATCCAGTCTTTCTGAATGTCTATCCCTTTGGCTTTTCAAGTCACTTGCAGGAATTCGGCACCCTGCATGAATGAAATACTGGAAAGCAGTAGTCATTCATTCAAAAAGAGATCACAGCTCTCTGGGAATTTGGTAGAGACAATCTGTTTGTTTTCTGAAATGCACAAGTGTTCATTAGTGACAAACTTTTTCTCTGATCTGAGAACGTTCAGACGACATACAGTGATGACATGTTATGTGTGTCCATAAGGTGTGCCAGGATTTTCTACTATTTCTACTAATTTTATGAAAAGAATAATTTTTTTTCTATATCCTTCCAAAATTACTCTAACACTAATCTTTCAATCCACATATGGCATTTAGTTTTAGACATGGAAAAAAGAGTACTTCAGTTTGCCAGTTAAAAGTGCTATTTGTTGCTTAGTATTTTTGCAATAATTGTTATCACAGGGATCAAATGGAAGAAGCACCCATAAATGTTGATAATTTCTTCTGTTTTCACAAGGCTGAGGTCTTTGTTCACAGTAAATCTTTCGCTCTTCTCTCAGTAAATCAGGTCTGGGGTATGATGAATGGATGGCTAGTTACAAGACTTTACTGTAACTGACCCATCTGTCACATTTTTAAGCCTAAATTTCACGTAATTTTAAAATAGAAGAAGTGGTAGAATGACTAAAAGACATATGGTACTATGATTTTATGTCTCCTAGACTGCTTCTTCATGAAGAATCTGTATTTTGGGGAAACCAAATTAAATCTCTACACATCTCATTTGTAAACAGAAAGTATTTGCTCTCAAACAATGAAATGTGGATTGCCAGGAGCAGGCATCAGTATTTTATTGAAAAATTCCCCGCAGAGTTAAAGTTTCACTCAGAAGCTTAGTCTTCAAAGCACTCTGCAATTCCAGAAATAGATCTGTTTGTGGTAAGCTAGAGAAAGTTAAATGGTTTCTAAAATCTCATTTAAAATATAAACAATATGTGAAAAGACAAAAGAAAAAAAAATTCAGGCAAGCAAAACAAATATAACATAAGAAATTGTCAATGTGTCCCTGCTAGCTAGTGAAGTACAGATTTAAAATTATATAAAGTAAAATGATTTGAAGGAAATAATTGTTTTATCAGTCTGATTCAACTTCTGTCAAATACTTCAAAAGAGTGATAATCTTTATTACCAGGAGTAAATAAAAACCAGCATGGAAGACTCCTTTCAATATGAGGTGAATTACAATAAATATACTTGGATATTGTAATATACTCAATCTGTTGATCACTTTCTGTGATCTGGATAAATTATTTCAACAGGTGGGTAGAAGAAGAGATGGAAGTTTGTCTCCTCACAGATGAGATGAAAAACAGGGACTCCCAGATGACATTGGCTTCATGTTCAAGTATTGTAGAAGCTCTCGTAAATTATCTCTTTGGATACTATGCTGTACCTAAACCAGAAACTCCTACCAGCTTGTATTATACACACTGAATTTAAACATGCTCAGCTAAGGTTAAATTTCTTTGTGGAATACCCTGGATTTCACCATTCTCCTGCATTACGCCGTATGTACGACCATGACCTTCTGCAGAAACCACCCCTCGGACAGGTTTACCTTCACCCGAAGGAGAAAATATCCAGTTTTTCCTAGCAGATTCTTATCATATACAATAGAAACTTTATCACCATCTACTGTTTGTACCAAATCTGATTATGCAAATTCCATGCTGTTTACAGAACCCCTACTATTTAACAACCAAGTTGCTTGTGCTAAAATGCTCACCCCGGTTTTTCAAAGCTCCATGCCTTTTAAGGTGGTTTTGAGCAAACTGTTGTAGCGCTCAATCTTTCCTGAAGCTGGTGCATAGTAGGGTAGATCCACTCAATACCATGCTCTTTGGCCCAGTTTTTCACAAGGTTGTTCTTGAAATGAGTACCATTGTCTGATTCTATTCTCTCTGGTGTTCCATGTCTCCACATGATCTGTCTCTCCAAACCAAGAATGGTGTTACGTACAATAGCATATGGAACTGGATAGGTTTCAACTATCCGGTGCTTGCCTCTACCATCTTTAGCACATATTGCTTCCCAGAATGAGAATGAGGTAAAGTAATATAGTCAATCCTTCACATTTCTCCATACTTGTACTTTGACCATCACTCACCATACCATA
>VWZE01013827.1:198366-263096 GCA_013396675.1 Eubucco bourcierii | reverse complement strand
AGAATGCCTTATCTATGTTTTGGTTATTTTTCCCAAGTAATTTTTCAGCAAGCATATGAGTGAATTAGACATCACCATGTTTTCTTTTCACAGCCTATAGTGTAATTTTCTCTATTAAAATATTCTAATTAGTCTCAAACCAGCACATGAACTGACCACAACCCACATTCCCTGTCCACCTGCACTGTCAAGAGAAAGAGGTAAAGAAAATCGTAAGTCAAGTTATGGCCAGAAAGAAGGTAGGGGTAGGGGAAAGGTGTTTTTAAGATTCAATTTTCTGTCTTGTTATCTTTCTGTAATTTTGATTGGAATATAATTAAACTAATTCCCCCACGTCAAGTATGTTTTGCCTGTGACAGTGAGTGATCACCCTGTCCTTGTCTCAACCCGTGAAGCTTTCATTACAATTTCTCTCCCCTGTCCAGGTGAGGAGTGGGAAGTGATAGAGCAGCTATGGTGGGCACCTGGTATCGAGCCAGGGTCAACCCACCACAGGTTTTCAACAGACAGTGACCAAACCTTTTATAAAGAACAGGTATCTTGGGACCCTCCATATTTTTCAAATGTAATTTTGGACAAGTACTGTGGCCTAGTTTTCCAAAACTAGAAATACTGTATTTTGGCAGACCAGCTTTTGAAAATGTTAACATTCCAAGTGCAATACCCAAAAGTGAAGCATGAAAAATCAATATTTTTTCTGTCACAAGACTTTACAAGTGCCAAGTGTTCGGTTTTTAATGTATATAAAAGATGACACTTTTAGCAATACATTACCCTCTAGCACTGTGCTGTGTATTGATTTCCAAGAGGCCTAGAGATTCCTGGGAGGTATTTGTTCCAGGTATTAATCCATCCTGACCTGACCTAGCTTATGAGATCTGATGGGAACCTGGTGGAGATGGTATGTCTAAAAGTATTTTTTTCTTTAAAATATTAAAATAAAATATTGCTGTCAGCGTGGTTCTGCCATGTAAAAATAAATTACAGAATGTACTACTGAAAAGAGAAAATAAAAATTAAGATCAAATGGGCAAAGATCAAAATACATCAGGTGGTATTTTTTAAGACAAAACAAAAATAAGAATCCTACAATCATCTACATTTAGTGAATTATCTAGACTTCAAATAAAGCAACCAGGAAGGATGGGAATAGTAAGAGGAAAAAGAAGGCTTCTTTATACACTAGTTTCCACAGTAACTCATGACTGGAAGAGGTTCTTTGTGTGGCTTCTCTGAACCTTTATAAAAATTCATCTTTTTAAGGCACATTTTATTTATGTAATAGAAAATGCCAATAAATTGAAGCTACAATATTTAAATTTATACATCCTAGGATTTCTGGAAGTGCTATAAGCAGCCAAGTCATTGAATCATTTAATTCATACTCCTAGACAAGGACAATTAGGTACCTTATTAATTTAGATATTTTGTAAATGCCACTAGGAAGCACTTCTAAGCTTAGGTAATTGAAGATTTCCATATACTGTCTGGCATTGCAATTGTGTATTCTATAATATTTTTCTTAATTATAAAATTATTGCAACTGCAGCTAGTCTGGCAGAACAGAATTAGAAGAGAATAGAACAGAACAGAATTAAAATGGAATAGAATGGAATGGAACGTAATCAAATCAAATCGAATAGTAGAAAATAAAGCAAAATATTTTCTTACTTAATTGTCACATAAAAAGGTAGGAGTTAGCTGGATAATTTTTAAATTACCACACAAAGTTTCCCTTGGCAAGAGATAATATGTGCAAACCTCAAGCATAGAGAATCAAGAAAGCCAGCTGTGACCTTATTCTTAAAGGAACCTCCATAAGAATATGAAATGTCTGGTATTGGGGGATAGAGTGGTGTATTCAAAAGCACATATATTATTAACTGTAGAAATCCTCCCCCCAAAAAAAGTTGATTTCATCAGATCAAATATGACTGATCTTTTCCCCTCCTCTACTTTACAATCCATCTAAGTACGAATGTCTTGAGGCATTCCCCTCAACCATTTATTATGAGTAAATGTTTCTCAAACTGAATCTTCAATTAGATAAGAAAAGCTTAAAGCAGAACATCAGCTCTTTACACTTCACAAAGCACACACCATATTTTCTCTGGAGAGAAGATTTTTTATTTATCTTTTAGAATGTAAGTGATTCAGGAGCTTAGATTTCCTAGAATTCCAGTGAAGAAGCAGATGAAAGCTTGACACATCTGGCTGCAAGTTGTGCTGCCATTTTAGCTGGTTGGCAACTTCAGGATTCTTGGCAAAGTGGAACAGATGTTAGAGTATTAATCACCATGTTTTACTTTCTGTGGTGAAGTATTTAGGAGTTACTCAAATGATAAGACTTGACAGTTCATGTAAGTTGTTTCCATTCTGCTGAAGCTAGAGAAATAACATGGCCAAGCTGCTCCAAAGAGAAGAATAAATTGTCAGAGTTTGTGTGAGTTCTTGCTGTTTAGCGGAAAAAAAAAAAAAAAAAAGAGAGAGAGAGAGAGAGAGAGAGGGGAAAAAAAGAAAAAAAAAAAAGTCTGGTAGCTACTTACAGGTCTTTATATAAAGGCTACTTGGATAATAGCCAGGACTAAAATGTCTAGGACTTTGTCAGGGATGGGCTTTCCTCTGAGGGTAACATTAAGCTTATCACATCTGCTGATTAACAGCTAGTGACTTTTGAAATAAGAGAGATTTTCTTGTAGAAGATTAAAATGGGAGTCTCAAGCCTGTTGAGAAGAGGTGTCTTGTTGAAAACGTCAAGCCTAGAAGACTTTCAGGATTCTGGAAATTAGTAATTTCTCTTGGGGTTTGAAAGTACATTTAGGATTCCTGCTAGAGAAAGGAAATATCTCTTCCCACTCCACCAAGTAGTCTTCAAAAATCATAATATTAGAAAGAATAATTATTCTTCACTCCTTTTTCAAATAGTTCATTGCATCGTTTTGATTAGTATTGTTCCCCTTCTACTGTGTTTCCATTACATATTTTTAACATATTATTTTCCATAAAAGTGCTAACAAAGACAGATATTCAAAACCATCAACATTAGGTTGGTGTATGGTAAGACATCATACAGAAGAGGCATCTACAAGGCTTTGGACATCTCTGCAGGCTATCACCTCAAGAAACAAAGCTGCTGGTCCCTTTGAAAAGCAATTTATACTGAAGAGTATTCCTCTGTGAGGGTTGGTGTATCGTAACAAAAAAAATCAGTGTTAAGCCATTGCAATTCCCTTCTGAATTCTCAATTTCCAGGCCAAAATGAGTGGCCTCAACCACTTCTCTCTCTCTCTCTCTTTTTTTTTCTTTTTTTCCCCCTAATGAATCCCAAATGGACGGGCACTTTCCAATAACAGTTCTCATATTAGACAGACTGGAAATATAGGCAGAGTAATTTCTGTGTTTTGAGCCATGCTGGAACACAGTCTTGCAGTAGACCCTGGGCACTTATGTGATGACAGTACTTACTAAGTTCTGTACCTTTCTGTAAAAAGAAACATTGACACTAAGGGAACTTCACCAGCAAAAACTTGAGTACTGATGACTGTTCAGTATGCAGTCATTATTTCCCTGCCCCTGGGATGAATGATGGATAACACGTTGCTGACAAGCAGGGTTCCAGCCTTCCAGACACATCAGTGCATTCTTATTTATGCACTATGAAAAAAGTGAAGGCCTATCAATAAGATAAGCATCTGCATGAGTCTTTTCAAGTCTCTAAACTTTGACTGCAAATCCATTTTTATGAATGGTTAAATAATTGAAGAAAATAAATCCATCTGTATTATTGAGAACTCAGACTTAGGATCGATCATGACAAGAGACATAGTTCAATGATAAGCTGTTGCATTGTTACATAGAATCATACCATCCTATATTTCTAACTGTTTTTAATTTAAATCAACTTTTGAAATATTCAGATTGCTTAAAAAAAGGAAAGAAACAGCCATGAAATATTTTGACTAAACATCACTTTATGTCTGTCATATCTTGTCAGTCTGGCTTATTCTTCCTCTGTTTTGCAAGCCCAGTTTCTACATATGCTAAACAGAATAATGTATACAGTCTAAAGAGACAGTATCAGAAAATCTTCTGGAATTTACTGGAGACAGGTAACTTTGCAGAAACAAAAGGAAGTGGGACCTGGAAACCTGTAGTTATTGCCACATCACTTCAAGTTATGAATTTTTGTTGATTATGGCATAGAAGTTTCACAAATATTTAAATAGCAATCCTGAAATTAAATTGGAAAATTAAATTAGGACTCATCATTTGCTGAGACATTCTGCAAATTTTACTCCAAACAAAATAAGTGGTCTGACTCATCATGACAATTTATGTGGGATCTGAAAGAGTAATCAGTTTTCTCACAGAAATCTTTGCTTCATCAGCTTCTAAGATTAGGGGAAAAAAATTGTCGGGCCATCAACAATCTTGATATTTTTGAAGATATTAAAACCTGAATGTTAAATCTAGTCCAGTTAATCACAATGCCATCTTATATATTGAGAGAATAGACTCATAGGAATTAATTGTTTCTGTTTTGTAAAGTAAGACCATATTAAACTAATCAAAATGTATAAAACTTGAAATCAATTTTGTTTTACAAATTTAATTCTGTATTATATTCTGATTCATAGCTTTCAGATCAGATTTTAATATTGATCATTTTGATTTTCATATAGATTTCCATATCTTAAAATATTTCATACTTGATGGGAAAAAAAAATAAAGCAATGAATGTAAGTTTTAAAATAGCATTATACTGTGCAGTGAAGTCAAGGCCTTGCTTACTACTTTTTTTATTACTATATTTGGCTGCAAGCTTCCTTTAAAATTCCATGCAGTCCAAACAAATACATGAAAATCCTCAAATCCTACTGAGAGCTCAAGGTGGACAGAATACATTCTTCAGACTTCTTTTTTGTTCTTTAAAGATGATGTCTTTCCCTCTTGGTTCATTGTGATTGACATCATTATAATCTTACCAGTATCCATCTATAATACAGCAACTCTAAGCAGTGAAGTTATACATCTCTTAGTTAAAACTTATTTGGATTTTGCTGAACTTTCTATGTTATAAAGACCACAGAAATCTTTAATCAATATTCTCTTTTTTTATTGCCAATATTGGGTAAAATAGGCCATATCAATGGTATAAACGAACCCACAAAACCAAACAGACTAATACTAAAATCAGGTTAATTTGATTCTTTTAATTATGTCAGTCTAGAATGTTTGTATCCATACATGTTACTGAAGATTACTATAGTTGATAGGGAGAAATAAATATTGCCAAAGTGGTATTCATCCAAGTCAATGTAGATACCTTCTTCAGGAAAAAGATAAATTTTATCATCACATACCTGTTTCTCAAAGACCCAGAGTGGCCAGCTCACATAAAATATGTGCAAAGAAGTTGTCTGCATTTGATCAGATGAATCATAACTCAGGAATTATTCTGCTCAAATGTGTTACATGTCTAAGCAAAAAAACATCTCGTTGTCTGCATGTTTCAACATCAGAAATAATATCTTTTTGTCATGTAAACCATTTAACATATCACTTGTCTTTTGTACTTAATATAATTCAGTCTTCACGATGTTACTTCTGCTTTGATTTCTATACATGTGACTAAAAATAATATAAGGAAGTTATGTATGTATCTCCTTTTATGGAATACAAGAATAAAAGAAAACCCTTGGGATATGTTTACAATAATAATAATTACTGTGTTTAATGACCACACCAAAACACGCATTTTTGCAAGAATAAATTTCCCTAAGTATAATCTCAAAAATTTAACACATGCTTAGGAAATTCAATAGAAATTATGTCAAACACGATTCCTAGTGATAGCTAGAGACTTATCTAGTCCCTTTCAACAAATGTATACCATCCATCAGATTCATGAACAGATGTCTCAAACAGTTAAGCTTAACTAACAAAACAGATATAGCCACATCATTCATGACAAGATTCCAATTCCAACTCATTTTTCCCCTACCATGGTAGAAATTATCATAACTCTTTTTTGGTTAAATTACTTGTAAGACTTTAATTTATTATGAAAATAAATTTACTAGCTTGTCAGTCTGTTTATTTAGGGGTTTATGCTTTTTCTTTTTTCTTTTTAAAAATTTTTAAAAAAATAATTTTCATTTTTGCTTCATATAACCAATGCTGTATTTTCTGCTTGGCATTTTAGCCAGCTTGAAAACTAGCTCTCGCAAATGCCATAAAGAACAGTTAATTTTCCCTTTCTACCTTTTCTCCTTAAAAATGAAAGTCTGTAAAATCTTTTTTACCTATGTAAAACTTTAATTTCAGAGAAAGAACTAGCAAAAATAGAAAGTTTTTGAACATGATTTAAGACCACTTTTAAGGTGTTATTAGGGGAGTTATGGAAGTTAAATTAAACCAAAATGAGAGCTAATGCTTGAAAAGTAGAGATGCCTTAAATTCTCAAAATAATTAGGTGTGCAGGACATAAATCAGCCTAATAACCTGGTAAGGACATTATAGGATGTTTGAGGAAGGGTTATGAACTTCATGGCTTCCTTGTTTTTTTTTCTTTTTCGTCTTGGAGTTGAACATGACTGAAAAAACATTTAAAAGAAAGATGCTTTATAAATCATAAGGAGATTGCACTTGCAAAGTGTAAATAATTAGGAAAGACAAGATTATTGGGGAAAAAACCCCCAAAACTAACCAAACAATTCCCCAAAAAAACCCAAACAACCAAACAAAAACCCCCAAACCCACAACACAACAGGGGGACTAATTCCATAGAAAGANGATTTAAGACCACTTTTAAGGTGTTATTAGGGGAGTTACAGAAGTTAAATTAAACCAAAATGAGAGTTAATGCTTCAGAAGTAGAGATGCCTTGAATTCTCAAAATAATTAGGTATGCAGGAGATAAATCAATCAGCCTAATGACCTGGTAAGGACATTATAGGATGTTTGAGGAAGGGTTATGAACTTCATGGCTTCCTTGTTTTTTTTTCTTTTTCGTCTTGGAGTTGAACATGACTGNTCTCGGGCTGTCTAGCAGCTTCTGGCTTTTCTCCTCTCCTTTTCTGCTGAGTAACCTCACTAACCACTTTTCTTCTAACCTCTCTGGCTGATCCTCCAAACTCACCTTGCGCGTAAGGCAAACCTTGGGTTAGGTATAGGGTGGGGAGAAGGTGGAAGGGTGGTTTGGAGCCCCTCCTGGGGTCTCTGATTTCTGGGAGGGGTGTTGTGTTTCTGTATTCCCTTTAACTTCTATATTTCTGTAAATATTCCTGTCTATTGTGTATATATCTGCTTGTACATTGTGCTGAGCTGTAAATAGAGCTTCAGCCCTTAACTTCCAGCTGGCTGAGCCTAGTCTGGGTCATTTTACAAAGTGGAGGGGCGGGGAACTCCCAAACCATCACAGGTAGAAACTTACTGTCTATCAGGATTGTATAGAGGTAAAACCTTTCATGGACATGACCATTCTTCCTTCTGTGTTAGTAAACTGTGTGTTAATCTCATCCCTCAAGTAGCACTCAGGAATTTAGAGTTCATAGAGGAAGCACCTGCTTTGAGTGTTCAGAAAAAATTAAAGAAAGAATACATGTTTTTGTATGCTTTGGTTAAACACTAACTGGATTGAAATTTAAAAGGCTTTGTAAAACAAACTCAGCTGAGTCAGATGGACACTATTTGAGTGTTATCTAAGCTTCTCCTTCCAAAATGGTAATGGGTTTAAGAAATGTCTCCAGCTTGGTTACAAAACTGTAAATTGGTTGAAAGCACTTTATCAGTTTCCTATGTCCTGCTGAGATGTCAATAAATGTATCTGCTATGAGATTACTGCATTTTCAGTCTTAGATTCCAAGTGGTCATAAGTACTTATTTGGCAACTCTAAGCTGCATAACATGAACAATTCTCTTTGTGCAGAAGCACAGCTGTAGCAAGTATTAAAGGATTGTCTTTGTTTTCATCAACCCATATTTTACAGTAGGAGCCATGTCTTTTCACTGTTGGTGCTGGCCTTCAAGCCTTTCTCACTTTTGTTGAAACTGATAAAGTTGTATAGGACAGTGAGGAACAAGGAAGACCACAATAAGTATGGAAGACATGGATTACTTGAACAAGGTATAAAATTTATGTTGTTTTTTTTCAACTGGCAACATTACATTGCTAATGCAACTCAAATGCAACAATTAACCTTGAATGTGAAAAAAATAAGAATATTAAACTACTTAAATACATCCCAGGATCAAAAATGGAAGTGCATAAAAATGAGAAGTGTGACAGTTTATTGCTGTGGAAAACTCTGTGTGCATCTGCTTTCAAAAGTACTCAAGATTGTACAACAAAGAAACAATGAATAAGGTAGAAAATATTGGAATTCCTGATATAAGTCAGTACTGCAACTTAATCTAGAATGCATTGGTTTATAGTAGCCTTGTTAGCTCCAAATGAAAAGTAGCATAAAAGTTGTTTGAGAAGGCTGAGAGGAATAACAAAGACCTCTTTTTGAGTCTTATATGGAGATAAAATGCAAGACATTGGGCTTGATTGGCAAGATGTTTGAAAAATAGGTGAAAGCTGCATAAATCAAGGTCCATAGTCATAACCACAGACCTCACACAGTTCGGTATAGCTGCCATAAATACCTCCCATCTGTGCTTGAGCTGAGGAACTCAGGAGAAACAGTGGGAATTGATAATTTGTTTTCTACAGTTGTTGGAAAGGACTGGAGGAAATGGGGCAGTGTTACGGACTCAGCTCAGAAAATAAGGACAATCTCTGATGAAAGCAGGGTGCAAATACAACGGCAGGCACTGTACTTTAAGGAGGGAAGGGAGTGTCCTCAACTGATGATAGTCTGCCAGGCAAACATAAGTCAACAGAACAGCACCTTTCAGGTAGTATGTTTGCATCTCAGCCATTATATCCTACATCACCACTCAAGCATGCTGATATCACAGCTAATGCTGTTTTCCTGTTATGCAGGTCTCCTGAATAAGACTGCCTTTTGCGCCACCCAAACAAGGCAGTAAAGAAGCCATCTACACACTCTACCTGTTTGAGGACAGCACAAATTTTAAAAATAGCACTATGCATCACAGCTAGACAGCAGCACCTTTCACTCATGTTCTCCTAGAAGTGCACCTAAACAGCTTTTCCTGAATCTGTCTTTATTTGGAGAACGCTGCTGCTATCACAACCGCTGCTATCAAGTTTTTCCATGTCCACCCTCTCCCCTCATAAATGTTCTGTGATACCCTGCTCATATGCCTATTTCCATCTCCCTGTCACTCACTTCTGGAATGGACATACAAGAGCTAAAGGACCTTGTCCAACTATGGATGCCTCATGTCAGAATGGCTTGTAAGAATCTTTGGGTATAAAGCAGATCATGAGTTTACGATACACTTAACATTAAGAACCATGTTGTCCAAACTTTCTCTCAAGATTAACCTTTCTTCAGTCAAGTGGCTGAATATAAAATTCTCCAGGACCTCTAAGGACTGAAGTGGGCAGAGTCTGTAATTGTCCTGAAGTAACTTCAGAATTCACATCTGCGAACATCTGCCATTGGTGAAGAATGGAACAAGGACCACAGGTTGATGCTTTTGACTAATTTTTTTCCCTTTTTGCCTCACTTGTGGAAAGCAGAGTATATTGAAGTATCTTGAGTCATGGTGGATTCACTGGTATAGCTAATAGTGGATAGTCAGACGCAACAAAGATCCATAAGGTTATTGCAACTCATTTCTCCACTGGGATGGACTGGGGAGATTCCTGTAGAGAAAGACTGTGGAATATGGACGTTCTGCATCCACAACCAATCATCCTGCTTGCTGCATCACATATCCCACCAGTGGGACACCCTCTCCAAGGTGTTGGATCTCTGTTCTGGGGAGAATGTATGGCAGGTGATATCTGAACCCTGCATGAAGACATGGCACAGACTGCTGGTTTGGTTGTATGGTGCACAGGAGTAAAACTTGCCTGCTTTACATGGGCCAAAGGATGATATATAAGTTCTATGGAATGTGTTTTGTGAGATCACAGGGCCTGTGCCAGCTGACTAGCAGTTAAGAGAAGACCACTTTATTTCAGGAAACTATGAATGTTATAGAAAAGATGGGTAGAGAGCAAGATTTAATATTCTTAGCACAAAATTAGTCAGCGAAACATGTATATTGTGTAGTTACTCATAGTTCAAGGACAGACAATTACAGTAATAGGACTAGTGAATTCTTGGAAGGAATAAGTGGAGTGGATGAACCATTTCAAAGACATTTTCCAGAACAGGTAATCTCTTACAGTGGTTCTTGATTAAGAAAAGTGGAAATGGGAACTGTTAATGCAGTGATTGCAACTACTGACTGACACAGACTTTGCTCAGTATTTTATGCTGCCTCAATTAGAGTCCTGTGCAGTGTTCTACTCAGAATTCTTACAGAGCATTGCAATGGTTCGGATCACAAGAAGTTGGGCAAACCATCTTTGTTAGCATACAATGGAAGTCCCCTGTCATTCAAGCATCAATGCTATTATAGTCTGTCTTTAAAAAGAGAAAAGGGGCATAATGTAAGATACATATTGCATCAGCAAGGAAGAAAAAGGCGAATTTATACAGAAGCAGCAAAACCAGACAAGACACCTGGAAAATCCCTAACAAAATGCTTATGTATAGTTAGGTCTTCGTGAAAAACCACATACTTTTTACTCAGTTTGGCTGAGAAAGTGTTTTTTAAACTGATCATAGGCTTCCAAAATGTTTATTGTTCATTTCTATTTAATAACTACTTTCTGCATCTAATAGCTTATTCAAGAGTTTTATATTGTCAGCACATATTTGTTAAAACACAGGATGTGGTTTTTCTTTTGGGGTTAGAAAGCCTTACCAACTAGTGCTTCTCTGTATTTTCTAATTCATCATTCATTTCCTGTGAATGTTTGTACTGTAAACTAAGTTAAAAATCCCTAAGAAGGGTTCATGAACCCATAGAAAGCAATTATTAAAGGATTCTATCTTTATTTTGCAATATATGTTTAGGCAAGTGTAGTAGCATATTGGCAAAATCAATAAAGATGGAGTAATAACAAGAGAGAAAATAAGAGTCCAATGCAGTGAATTAATCAGGCTACTTACAGGTGCTGTAAATCAAAGTACTATTTCTATAAAATAAAAATAAAAATAAGAATTGTTTAAAAGAATATTTCTTAGTAAGCTAAAATCCTGATCCATTGTTTTCAAGAAATAAAATGCCACTTTGGACTGTAGATTTCCACCTCATCTTCTGTCCTTATAAGTTTTCCCACTTGAAGTAGACTTTCAGTGCTTCTGCACTAATTGCATGTTCTCAGGTCTTTATTTAAAACATGGTCTTTTCATCACATGTTACTAGGTTTGCAAATTGAGGGCCCTTCACACAAATTTGTTAAATGGTATTTAAAAGAAACTTGCATTTCTGTTTTCCACAAGAAAACTATCTCTCAAGATAAGTTCGTGCCATGGATGTAGTTGAACCTGCTGCTGTTATCCACACCTTGCTGCAGTCATACCAGCTTCAAAAAGTGAAAGTGCTAACTGGAGCAAAGTATCATGGGACTTGAAGTTCAGATTGCAACATGGGAGGCTTGTTGTTCTGCTTGATACTTCTGGGTTCTGGGTTTTTGGGTGTGGGCTCTTTCTGCAGGCACGGTAGTGGAACGGGGAGAGTTGGGTAGCACTGGTTTTGGCTTTCTGTTTTATGCTGGGTTTGTTTCCCTGTGTATTTTACTATGCTTCTTCTGCAAATAGTCTAAGAAAAGGTATTCGTGTATTGCATTATTAGATTAATCAAATTATTAGCTAAGGTAACTATGCCTTGTGCTTAGCATATCTTATGTTATATTAAACACTTATCTCTTTACCTCAACCCCGAGTTGTGTGTGTTACTCTTCCCCTCACTTCCATGTTGGTGGAACAGGCAGGGTAGCCACTGGGCTGAACCATTACAGTTCCTTAAAAAATACAATTCCTTAGCCACAAAACTGTTTAGATAAGTTATGTAGTTTATCTTGTATTGTGCTCAATTGCACCAACTGCTTGTTGAATGAAACAATAAACTGCACTACCGAGATGAATCAGGTTTCACTGCTTTGGTTTACAGAATAATGACTGTGCTGGCTGAGAGAGACACAGAGAGGATACAAGTGAGTGGGTGGGAAAAAGCACCAGGAGGAAGAAAAGGTGGGATGAAATTAAACTACAATTGCCACTAGGAAAAGCCTCACCTGAAACTGTTTCTTTATTATTATTATTGTTGTTGTTGTTACTATTACTACTTTTAAAGTGTACTGTATAGCCCAGCACAGTGATTATGAAAAGATACCAATGGCAACTGTAGCTCTAATAAGCATGATTTTCGTTGCATTTCTTCCACACCACTTTTATCACTCACTTGTACTGTCACGTGATAAAAACTTAGTAAAAATATGTTGGCATTTCAGTGAACCATCTCTATTTTTAAATAGATTTTAGTAATCTTCACTACTGATTTCCCCAGATCTAAGTTGTAACTTTCATAGACACACACTTTGTTTGGAAAACAAAAGACAAATGGAATTCACAGAATCACAGAATGTTAGGGGCTGAAAGGGACCCCAAGAAACCTAGTCCAACTCCCTTGCCAGAGCAGGATAACTTTTTTACAGTTCAGTTTTCATTTTTATTATTTTTTATCTCACTTCTCCCCCCATCTTCCTCCTTTTTTATCCATCGCTGTCCTTTCCTCATCTTCCTCTTTCCCCTGATCTTCCTCCTTTCCTCTCCATCTCCTTCCTTTCCCCCATCTTCCTCTTTTCATCTCCATCTCCGTCCTCTTCCTCTCCTTTCTGCAACACCTTCCCTCTTCCACCATATTTGCCCCGTTCCCACCCCACATTCTCCCCTTTTTTCCCCCAAACCCAGAACACCTGGGTTCTGTCAGAGTCTCCTCCCACCCCAGGTGTGACCACTTTACCCTCCCTGCCCACTCCCCTTTTTAATCAGCCCCAGGAAAGGAGGAAGCTCTAAGCTGTGCCCAACTGGGCAGAGGGATCCTCCTCCTGTTACCGCTGGTGAGTCTCCATGGTGAATGGGAGTGGGACAAAGGCCGGGGGGCCTGGTGGCCCCCCGGCTAGGTAGGCATAGGCTTGATAGTCACTCTAACATCACTTGTGGGTGCTGGCTGGGCCTCCTTACTTAACCCGTGCTCTCCTTTATTTGCTTAGCTGCTTTGCTTATGATAAGCTTAAATACTTGGCTGAACTGGAAGCTTGGGGGGGTTGTGGGGGGGTGGGTTGTACTGTGTTGTCATAAAAGACCATCCTCAAATACCCTCCTCCCTACTGTTGCCTGTTCTTGTCAGTCCCTTGGTATTCTAAATGTATCCTCTGTGTCTCAATTGCATGTTGTGAGTACTTTGCACATGAATTTATATTTCATGGTGGAGCCTACTGATATATACTCCCAGGAGTGGGGTGAAAAAAAGAAAACCAAACATCACAACAAACTTTCCTTATGGGATGACTCTTCTTCATAATTTTTATACCTGGATTTTGCAGCTTTCTGAACAGTGCCCATTGGTAGTTGAAGCCTTGAACCCGACAATCAAATGATACAACTCTGCAGGTAAAATTACAATGGTTGCACGGAGGTGTAGACCTTTGTAATATGATAGGGACTTTAGTACTGTAGCTATGATTAATCTTTCTAAATCACGTATTTTCTAGGAGAAAAATAGGTGAAAAAGAAACCATTAGCTTAAGGGAATGAAAAACATAAAAAAAATAAATCAGACTTCATACAGGTGGAGGAATTAGCTTTTAGTAAATTAGTGCAGATATCTTTAATTGATATAAAAATTCCTACTCTGTCCACCTTACCAGCTTTGAGAAATATTTATCTGGGCAGATGTCTTATCAAGATATTTGTACAGAAATGCACCCAAGAATTATACAGTCACTTCAAATTTAATGTTGTTTACTTTGTTTTCAAATTAAGAACATAATTGAAAATACAGTAGTTTGAATTATTAATAAGTGCCAAACTGTCTCTGTTATGCACTCTGAACAACTCTTCCATATTTAGACTGAAAACAGAGTGACTACTTAAGAAATCTGAACAGCTCTGCTAAGGGAAACAATGTAGTAATCGACTATCCAAATTCATACCTACAGCACCTTATTTCTCTTTTAATTTTTTTTATCTTTATGTTTTAAAATTGTGTTGCACATTTGCTAGTTACAAAATTAATGCTCCCCTCCTTGAGGCACAAGCATCAGTTAATTTAGGAATCAAAGAACTACTGAATTAGGAATGACTGAGAGCTTAAATCTGTATGAGAAAATCTGTGGTGGAACTTAGGGATTCCTTTACATCCCCTTCCTTTTCCTAATGACTAAAATTAAGTATGTTTGGACAACATATTTACAATATCTGTGAAAATATTTTCAAGATACAAATCTTGTTCGTGAAACTCTCAAAGTAGATGGGCAAATCTGGTGTGAAGGTGACCTGGGAAAGTTACATGTGCAGAAGGGGAAGAAATTCCTTATTTCACCTTAGATTTGTGCTTTTTGCATTTCAATGGCTCAGAAACTTTCTAATTGGAGGTATCGATAGCTAGGTACAGGTGGGCATAAACTGTAGCATTTGCTTATAGTCAAGAGCAGATTATCTTTTCTGTCTCTTCTCAAGGGGGGATGTCTGTATGTGCTTATGCTGAACATATTTTTTTTTTTTCATTCTTCATAATACAAAATTGCTAATAGAAATAGTAAATGCCTAAACTTTTTTTTTTTCATTATGTTCTTACTTGCATTGTTGCTTCAAGGAACAAAAGTTGTGCATGTGCAATTTTGTACATTAAACTAGGAGCAGCATTCTCAAATGCATCTGTGAAACTAAAAGCTTTAATTTTCATATCCAAATTTATTTTGGCACTGGTGAGCTAAATTTACAAGCTCTGAATCACCCTGAAAGGGTCTTTCTTTTTTTTCTCTCTTGGCAAGAAAGAGAAAAGTCTTCATTGAGCCAAAATTATCTACTATAAAATAAATCATGGGTCCCCCAAGAATTAGCAGTATATATGCTTCTACTGTTATAGCACCTAAAGACAAAAATTGCCTGGGAAATATGACAAAGCATCTAAACTGAAGTTATGCAAAGTATATAGAGTAGCTTTAGGCCTCAGTAGAATATCATAAACACTTCAGTCACCTGAATACTGATTAAACATCTAGTTAACTTTTGAGATCCAATTAATGGTTTTGGAATGTATAATATTAAGAACATGCCATCATTTTTTTTTTGAGAGTTCATTTATTCAGTTGTACTTTCCTCATCCTATTGCACTTAAGAAATCAAATTGTTAAGTCTATAAATTACAATTGTGTTTTCCAGTACTAACTCCACACTTCTGGATGATTTTTTCAATGAAGAACTCTTGCAAGTTCCCCATATCCCTACACCAATAAAGTAAAATATTCTCCATTATACTTGTCCTTTCTTTGTGCCACTTCTTAACCTATGTTAGTTTTGCTTTTAACATATCTTAAGACATGAGTATGTTCTGTTTACTGGTAAACTTAAAACCTGAAAGATGAAACATTATTTAATTTGGTCTGCCCTGATACCTTTTGTGAGCAACGCACATTTCACTGTTCTGAATTCCTAAATCTGTCCTGTTTATAACCACTGCAGAAAGTTCAGACTAAGGAGGAGAAAAATGTTCACCTTTCACAGCAGTTGATAAATAAGGAAGTCAGAAACATTTAACTAAAAAGAAAAGGGGAGAAAGAAAAACAATAGTTTTCCAGTTTAGAAGGGCATCTCCAAGTTTTAGTCATGTCACTATGAATTACAGTGTAACCACATAACTACACTGGCTACTCCTTGTGTCTTCACTACTATAACACTCACTTTTCCTGATTATGTACATGTGTTAACCATCTATGGTGTTTTGTGATTTTTAACTTAAGTGCCCTGCACATTAGAGACTCTGGAGAGTAGTCTTAAACCTCACCTGAGGTGGTAGACTAAACCAACTTCCTCCTCAGAATGGACAGAAGAGAGAGAGAGAGAGATTCTTCCGCAGCATGATGCAGCCTTGTTAAGATTGTTCCCCTTAAAGAAGCCTATCTTTCTGCACTAAGGAAGAGCTTCAGAGAGATTAACTATCTTACTTCAGAGAATTCCTTCTCTACCAGTGGTAAGTAGCTAAATTATAGCAGTGATTTCCCCCTCTGTTTTTTGTAATTTTGTGTACTGAAAGGGATTGTGGTCTGTAATTCAGGCTTTGAACGCCTTCTCCCCTGTAAGTCAAAAAACAAATAAAATAACAACACTGTGAAATTGCATTAGTTTATTTCAGAGAAATACCAGAAAGACATTGAAAAATCATTGCCCTTCTGAAGTGTTTTAACTTTCATGAAGCTCCTATGCAGCAGAACCAGACAACATCATCTGCAATGATGGTCTGTGAACTTCAAGAGCATGCAGTCATGTCAGCAACACATAGTATACTTCCACTGGCCCTGAGACACAGTCACTTGAAGCTTCAAGCAAATTACAACCATAATGGTGGCCTAATCCTAGCAAGACTGAATAGGCTAGGTAACAAGCTGGAATCTAAGCTGTGTTTGCTTTGGCACTATAGGAGAAGTAAGCATTACACAGCCCCAGCCTGCCATCAGGGGTTGTCTTCCAGAAGTAATAAACACAAGATGAAAGGACAAAGAAGAAAAATCAACTCAACAGAATGCAAGAGTTAAGTTTAAGACCCAGTGAAAATAATTAGGAGACCAAAGCACCCAGTACCATTATATTTGCTTTCTCTATCTTCCCCTCCCTGCAAGAAAAAGGCAGGAAAATAAAGCTGTGCTTTCCCAGCAATGTAATCTAGTGGAAATATATTGCTAATTATCAAGAAATGTATTTTAGTGGAAAATTAGAAAAGCAATACTGTTCACTTACTCTATGATTGACAATGATCTCAATGAGATCTCTTCTGTAGAAAATCTTTATTTCTGTATTCACAAAGCCATGTATGATACTGAGAAAGGAACAGCAACTTGATTTAAAACAAACACAAATATTCAGTCCTTAGGCACTAAATAAGATTAAGAAAAAACTTGACTTGCTGACCTACATAGTAATCCATCAAGGGGTGAGTTAATTATTTTTTTCTTATTATTGAAAACAGTCCTTTTGAGGCATTGCTGAATTCCCCTGTTTATAAACAGAGATGCTGAAGAAGGGGTAAAGGATGCTTTACCAGAATCATCTGCCATCTACAGAACATGAGTGAAATAAAATCCCAGGAGCTATTTACTTGCAGTCTGCACTGAGTTCTCTGAATCTCTTGCAAGGCATATGGAACAGAATTTAAAGCATTTAGAGACTTGCTGGTGATGTCGCAGATGAAAGGAGATGTTTGTCTTCAGGTCAGACACATTAAATTGATTGTGGGATGATTCTAAGGCCACAGGAGCTTGAATCATCCTACAACTCAAGTCACATGCCTTCTCCACAGGAATACCCTGGAAGGCAAGGGAGGTAGAGAGAAAAACCTCACTCTCTCTCACCCTTCCTGGCAGATAGTATTGCAACCATCTGACAGAAGGCAGGATCTTATAGTTTGGAAAAGGATTCTTCTGAGTCAAAAAAACAAGCAACTATCAATGTATGGTTCATTCATGCCTGCCTTTTAATAAACTACAAAGTAAAGCTGGTATGAAGGGAAGAGGAGAAAAAGTCTCAAACACACTTTCACACCTGTCTACGTATTTTTCTTAAAAAAATTTTTTTTTTTTTGTAGGAAACAAGGCCAGGAAAGTGACTGATTAACTTAAAAAATTTATCACCTGTCTTTCAAAGAATTAAAGCTTGATTGCACAGGCAGCAATCTAAAGTCAACTGGGAAGATTTCTTCCCTAATCAGTGGAGAAATGGCAGAAGATGATGCCATACTACAGTGACTGTTATGGGTTCTTATTTAAGAGTCAGAAAAGTTCTGCTCTAGTGGTAGCAGTATCTGTTTGCTAGCAAGATGATGAAAGGATAAATTTTTATTGGGTGCTTAAATCTAGATAGCTAAGGCTAAATGAGATTACAAGTTTCAGAACACGGTTTACCTTTTAAAGGAAATGCATACACATATATATATTGCAAAGATAATTATTCAACCAGTGTTCATGCTCTGCATCAAAGTTATATATAATTACATACATTTTAACTGTAGGAGTATTTCTTCCATTCAGAAGAAGAAACCCTCACATGAGACAACCTCAGGGGAGAATTTGCTAAATCCCTCTCCTGCATGCCCACGCTCTCAAAGGCATTTGAAACTCACACTGCAGCTGTGAGTACTCGAAACACAAGGATATTATAAAACTTTCACATGATCAGTCTGAAAAGAGTTTTCTAGGATGACATATTTTCCAGGAAAGTGGAATAAATTGTGGGGTAAAAATCAGGGAGAAGTTCACCTGGTAACATTTATTATTTCTAATTATTTCTGTCTTTCCCACAATCTTCATAATGTAGACACAGTGGAAACAGGGCTAAGAATATAAGTTAGTATGTGTTCTGGAGTCAACGTATGTGTACATCACAAAGAAATTCTGTCTAATGTAGGCATTGTAACCGAAGCTGGTAAAATTATTCAACAGTAGCATGCTTAAACAGAAAATCAGACTATGAATTAAACAGAGAAGTTTTATATCTAAAAGTCCTTTTTTTTTCCTTTGAGAGTGCAAGTGAAAACTATTTATCTGATGCGTCAAAATATAAGACTTTTTACATAGTGCACACAGTTCTTCATTTTATTTAAAAAAAACCACTGTAGAATTGAATTTCTGAGAAAAATAAATTTTGATTTCTTTCCTATGAGGTAAATTTTACTAGAAAGAAGGGCTGGGATATCTATAAGACAACCAAACAGAAAAGACAAAAAGATGTCTTTGATGTCTGTAAAAACATAATCAGGCTACAGCATTTATTAGAAGACAGAACAGGTATGCAGGTGGTAACAGGGAAAGGAAGAAAAAAATATTTTAAAAGCTTTCGTGGTTCTTTCAATCCTTTTTTCTTCTATTCCCATACAGAGAGGATCTGTATTCTTCTGCCTATTTCCTTTATACAGACCTGGTCTATAAAACCATTGCAATCTTTCCCCTGATCTCAGCATGCTTTGGATCAGATCTCACTCTAACAGGCATAAGCTAATTTGTGCGAGACATTTCTATTATCTTCCTGCTGCAGTCATGTGCAAAAGTTATATTTCACTTGTTTGATGGCTTCAGTTAATGAAGAATTGCCTCAGTTCATTTCGGCTTGTGCCCAAGTATATCAGCTGGATGTAATATTATGACCGGGCTCTCATTATAAAGATGTCATGATAAAGATGACCTACAATTTTTGGAGAGAAATTATTGGACTTTCAGATCCCATGTTATCTGTTCATTGTTCCATGACTGAAAATGTCACAAAGACAAAACATGCTTTCATTCTCTGGCCTCATCAGATGCAAACATCTGCAAGATAATCCAATCAAAGTAATGACCATAGTATCTTCCAAGTCTGCACTGCAAGGCCTTTTAAAATCTAGTCTGATAAACTTATATGACTTACTGGGAGATAGTTAATTCTCTAATTTTGCAAGAAAAGCTGAACAAAAAAACCCACAAAACCCAACCAACCAAAAAAAAAAAAAAAACAAAAAAAAAAACCCAACAAGGATCAAACCCAAATGCAACAACAAAAAACCAAACAATGCCCAAACAAACAAAAGTTCAAGCCAAAGCAAGAAAATGTAAAGTAATGTGAAAAGTGGGAACAAAGGAGAGTGCAAGAATCTTAAAATCTGAACTAGAGCTGTCTGAACAGAGATTATTAATTTCAGTTCCTGCTAACATTAGCATAAATTTTCAATTGCTTTGGGGCAATCAGGTCCAGGTACCTGAAGCTTTCTATCAATAATTCAGCTTTCTGAAAAACACTCAATAGGAAACTAAAATATGATGGGAAATAGAATTAATTTTTCATTGCTTTTAACTTGCTTGTTAACCCTCCTGGATATTATTAGCAAACGGACTCAGATAATTAAATCTGACTCAGATACCCACAATTTGTTATAAGAAGTCACAATATAGCAAAAACTATACAACCGAGGATACTAAAATACATACCCTATCATTTTGCCTACAAGGAATATATAGATATTCATACTGAATACAAATTGTTTCCTCTGTAAAAAATATTCAGTATAAGAGCATCTGGTAAAGGGTTGATGTTTGCTAGTAATTGGAAAGTGTTGGATGACACTCTATTGCAAGGGCTTAACTGAGTATTTCTGTTAGTAATTGCTGCAACAATTGCTCCTATCCAGTAGAACCAGTCAACCCCAACATTAAATTAAGTCTACTAGTTTAAAAGCAGCCTGCTGCATGATTTTGCAAAAAGAGGTATGCTTAGCACTTAGAATATACTTTTTCTTATATAAAGAATACACATTACAGAGACAAGACACAGCTCTCAAACCTGTTGCAATCATATAAAAGACCTACATTTCAGATCTTACAATTTCATATCAAAAATAACAAAAGCAAGAGAATGACAAAGGAAATTGCACTGTGCATGGTATTAGGCAAAACCTTAAGAACATTTACTTTGAAATACCAAAACCACCTTTTTCTGATGATTTTTTATTGCCATTATTATGTTATGTCAAGAATTATTTCTCCTTCGTTAAGTTAAAGTACTGTCACAAAGAAAACACATGGTACATAGGTTAAGCAATGAATTCAAGTCTCTTGAATGCTGTGCAGGCTCATTCTGTTAGACTTTGTCCTCAGCACTTGATAAATTAGCTATCACGTATTATGAGTTAAAGAATTAAAGAACATCAGTTCTGACTGCACTGACTGAAGCACTGTATGTCAGAGTTGATACTGAACTACATTACTTTAAGGAGGTCTGCCTGTGAAACATCTGGTGACTCCAGCTAAGAAGACAGGCTTCCAGGAGCTCCTCACATTTGCCAAGATTTGTAGCATAAGTAATAAACATCCCAAATACAAAAGTGTCATTTCAAAGTGAAGGCAGTGTTTTGCACCACTAGAATTATTTAGGATGAACAGTGAATATGGCGACACACTTTTAAATGATATTTTGGAGGAAAATTTGTCCCTTTTCTTCAGGTTCGTATAATTTATTAACCGAGTCTAAATAAAATTATGTTATTTAGATGAGATTTATGATAAAAATGTTTTGAAGGAACATTGAGAGAAAGCAGTGACAGTATATACTTCAGGTTCTTTCCTCCATCACATGCAATCAGCCTCTTAATTTTCAGACATTATTTTATAACCTCATTTTTCCCCCTTGAGCTCCAAGACCTAACACTAAGGGGCACCAGAGAACCGAACTGCATCTGCTCAGATCCGTCAGGAACCAGCTGCTGCAACTAACATGCAAGTTATTCACCGTACAAGGTGGAGGGGGAGTGGAACTTTGGGGGAAACATAACAGGTGAAACAACAGTTCTGCATGACACATTACCTGTTTTAGAAAACACTCACTGAAAAAGCAAGGACGCGCTCGTTTAGGGAATGCTCACTATCTTACTAAAGTTTATCACCAGGTGTTGAAAAAGAACTCTCACTCTATTTTTCCTAGATAAAAGTTAGGAAATGTGTGAAAATATTGCATGATGTGAAAATAGATTTTTCTGGAGAAGCCAAGTATATCTTAAAAATACTAGCAGATTGACTTTGGGTATATTTGCTTTGATCCTACACAAGTGTAAAAAGAGGGGCACAGAGTTATGAATTAATTCTTATGCTAAGTTTTGGGTGACGCCTGAGTATTAACATTTTTTCATTACCAATTCTTAAAACTCACCTATAAAGAACATTTCTAATTTCTGTGGTTTGTGAAACAGCCTATTGCACTCTCATTTCCCCAACAGGACAACAGGGAGGAAAAAAAAAAAAAAAAAAAAAAAAAGAAGTAAAAATCAAGCCTATTTGCCAGGTGTGGACTCCAAAGCCAACTTCCTTCAACCCGAGTCTGGCTGTCAAACAGAGAATAACTGCATAATAGATTCCACATATCTTCATAGAGAACAATCTGAAAACCTACAGACCTGCTTCTCATCCCAGTTGTGTCATTGTTTGTTTGTTTTTGGCTTCCCCCTACCCCGCCCCAGGTATTTGTGTTTCAGTCCCTCTATTCCACCACAACATATATAACCAAGCAAGCAAAATACAATGAAATATATGTCATGACATGTTGGAGAAGTAAAATTGTTCTGATTCCCTTTTAAAAGCTCAGTCACAGTCTTGTCCCAGAACAGGAAGTGTCACAAAAATGCAGATGCAGTCCAAGGCCCAGTATGTTGAATCACTGCAATCAAATCTCCAAGACCAAAATTTATAATGTACCATTATCAGACGACGTTAGCTGATTGACCATGAATTTCAAAGATACATTCTGATTACTGCAGACTTTTTCTTATATTAGCACTTATTTCTCTGTCTTTAAGAGGTCTATCAAAACAAAGTCCTCAGATGTCTTCTGCTTGATGTAGAATTTGACTCACAGATCTTTAAAAAGACCAGATGAGACTATTATGATAACGTGCCTTGACCCTCAGCATAACACAGGGCATAGAACCTCACTCAGCAATTCCTCCATGTCTTCTGAAAGACATTCAGCCTTGATTTATTACTCAAAGTTATGGAAATTCCAACACATTCCTCGGTAAACTCACCCCTCAGTTAATGGCAGCTGCAGTCAGAAAAATTACAGGTCTTGTCCTCCTATGATATGGTTTGGTTTCAGATGTCTTCCTACAATGTCTTTTAAAACTTTTTTAGTTTACCGTTTCCTGTATCAGCTTACAGACCACTGGTATGTTTATTAAGGAATAAAGCTTTCTTTAATGAAATAATGGGGAAAACCAACTCTTTGGGGTCCATTGCACACTGTGATCAAAGGGCGTTAGCAGTTCTTAGCAAGAGATGGAGAAAATTTCCAGAATAAGAAAAGGTATGGCCTCTAAAACTTCCCATACTCCTACGGCCAGACAGCACACCTGATGTCTCAAGAAGACCTTGTCACTCAAGGACCTCATCTCATAATGTTCAACATCTAGCCGGTACCTTTTCTTGTCTTGTTTGGGATCCCAGTTTACCAGTTGTTCTTACACTAGGGTGCATCAGCAAGCAAGACAAAGGTAATTCAGGAGTGACCAAACAGTCTGTTTATTTAAGCAAAAGACCCTGCTGGTTGGAGCCAAAAGGTGGCAGGATCTCTGCTGTGAGTCTGAGGGGAGATCACCATCAATTCATCACCCTAGTGAAAGTTAAGCCTTCTCTGTCTCTTTCCGGGCAGTAACATCTAAAATGTGAAATACAAATATTGGCAGCATTTACCCAGCTCGTGTTGGGGAACAGCTTGGGGTTTATGGGCGTTATGCTTTCCAGCTTCTTGGTTGAAAGACAGGCAGCTGTGTTCAGGCATTTTACTGTGGGCCCAAAACTTAGCAGGATCCAGCACATGGAGTTCCATATGACATTTTCAATGATAATGACAGACACAGTAACAGACCTTTTCAACCACCATGCTACATGGACATGGTGCCTCAGGGCCACAAAGGGAAGAAGACTCTGAGGGAGAGAAGGCTGAAAGGTGGTATCCTACAGTCCCTTTGGTGCAACGAGTAGAAAGAGTTAGACCTTTGGAGGGGCCATGTGGTCCCCAATGCCTCCCCCACCTCCTCCTCCCCCTCCTCCTCAGTCAGAAGGAGGCAGAGTTGCTGCTGCTGCTGCCAATGCGCCAGGATAGAGAGATCTCGGCGCGGGAGGAGATGACGCAAAAGGCAGAGCTCCCCCCAAAAAAGTGTTTCTCCAGGACGAAGATGGCGGCAACTTAGCCCAGGGGCCCAAGATGCCTGTGCCCATCGCGGGCCCCCAGCCAGGCAGTTCCGCCCCGTGCGCCCGGGGACACCGCGCCCGGCGGCAGCAGCGGCGGCAGCCGCAGCCCATTGTCACCAGCAGCGGCGGCGGCCCCGGCAGCCTCCTCCTCCTCTTCCTCTTCCTCCTCCTCCTCTTCAGCATCCTCGGCAGCGCTCCGGGAGCCCTGCAGCAGTGTCTCTCCAGTTAGAGCGGAGGGGGGAGAGGAGAAAGAGGAGACGGAGACAGCGGTGCAGGCGTCTGTGCCGCGGCTCGGGGCTGAGGAAGAGGAGCAGCGGCGGCAGCAGGGAGAGAGAGGAGGCGAGGAGCCCCCCTGGAGTCGTCCGTCGGCAGCGGGGAACGCGACATGCAGCTGTCCAGGGGCAGCAGGCTTTTCTCAGGAGGGAGATGGGGAGCTGCGATCTGACCATGCCTGGGTGAGAGGGGGAAAGGACCAGCCGCGCAGCCCCGCTACCACCAACTATCACCACTACCACCACCATCTCCTCTCCCTCCTCCTCTCTCTGCGTTATTGCTCTTATCTTCTCCACGGCACTCGCGTTGGATGGACTGGGGCTGCTTCGTGTGGTGAGACCAAGGCAAAGCCACCGGCTAAACCTAATAGTATCTCAGAGGAAGAAAAAGAAGAAAGAAAGAAACAAAGGGAGAAAGAAAAAAAGAAAAAAAGAAAAAAAGAAAGAGAAAAAAAGAGAAAGAAAGAAAGAAAAAAAGAAAGAGGGAGAAAGAAAGAGGGAGAGTGGAAGAGGGAGCGAGCGGGGGAGCGACACAAGGGAAGGTAGGCAAGAAAACCCCCCAATCTTCTAAGTCAATGCATATTGTGGTGACACTGGCAAAGGAGCCCTCACGGTGGAGTCGGTCAGGGCTGTGCGTTCCCAAAATATGACCAGGGGTGCTTGGATGTGCAGTCGGCAGTATGATGACGGCTTAAAAATCTGGTTCGCACCCCGGGAGAACGAGAAACCCTTCACGGATTCAGAGAGGGCTCAGAAATGGCGACTGTCCCTGGCATCGCTCTTGTTTTTCACAGTCCTGCTCTCTGATCACTTGTGGTTCTGCGCCGAGGCAAAATTCACGGGGACCGGAGAGAAGGAGCAGCCACCGCCCGAGAAGCCGGAGCCCGCGGAGCCGGAGCTGCTCGCGGGCATGGGGGAGCAGGCGCCCCCCGCGCCCCGGCTCCTCGCACCCCCCTCGCCCTCCCTCCCGCCCTCCCCCGGCAGCAGCGGCGGAGGCAGCCGCGGCAGCCGCACCAACAGTACCGAGCCCCGGCACGGCAACGCTGCTTTCCTGGGGAACTCCACCGCCAGGCCCCTGGAGACCTGCTCCCCCCCGAGCTCCTCGTCCGGGCAGTGCTTCAGCGTGGGGGACGCGGAGGCGGTGTGCCAGTGGCAGGGGAGGCCAGGGGGGACGCGGAGCGCTGGGCAGAGCCCGGCGCCCGGCTGGGACCTGACGGATTTTTACCTTTCCTTTTGTAATTCCTACACACTTTGGGAGTTGTTCGCCGGGTTGTCCAATCCGGACACTTTGAACTGCAGTCTGGATGTGGTGCTGAGGGGGGGAGGCTCCTGCAGCCAGTGCGTCCAGGCTTACCAGCGCTACGACCAGCACGCTCAGGAGAAATACGAAGAGTTTGAGGTTATGCTCCATAAATATTTACAGTCGGATGAGTACTCAGTGAAATCGTGTCCTGAGGATTGTAAGGTAGGAATCCCTGCTGTGTTTCCTGTCCCTGGTTGGCGGGCTGGCATGCCTCCCTCGTCTGTTGTGGCTGCTGTGATCCTTGTTTTGGCTGTTTCGGTCTCTGCTCCAGGCGCCGGCGGCCGTGGTTTTTAGGGTGCAGTCAGAGTTGCGGAGGATTACCGGCGCGGAGCCGCCGTTAGCGCACTGCTAAAAAGGAGGCAGAAAGGGGAAAGCTGGGGAAGGGGGGAGGAAGAGAAAGGAAAAATGAGTGATCCTCGGTCCTCTGGGAGTGCAGCGCTGGATTTCCCCTACCTCATGAATATGCGATTGGCTCCGGCTTGCCTGCCAGCTTCCAGCGGGCTAGAATGGGATTTGGCGACAGGCAGCGACAGGGGCTGCATGCCAGTGTGCGGAGTCCCGAACGACAGTCGGGGTCGGGGCCACCCGACAGCGCTACCCTGCTTTCGGACCCTCCGGGGCTGGCCGCGGCCGGAGCCTGCAGACCCACGACCAAGCCTGCGGGAGGCTCGGCAGCGGCCCCAGGACGGCGGGTGGAGATAATGTCTAGAGGACGAGGTCTGCCCGTCCCCTCCCGGCGGCCGGGAGAGCGCACCGGTGGCTCCTGGTGGCTTACGTCGGGTGCCTGTCCCCGGGCAGCGGCCGGCTCGGAAGCCGGGAGCGGTACCGTGTCTGCAGGCGCTCTGCCAGAATTTGTGATGCTGGGATAAGCTGGAGAGCGAGTGTGGATGTCAACGGGCAACGCGGTGCCTCTTGGTTGGAAATTGATGGTGAGACCCGCTGCTGTCTTCTTTGGTGCCACCAGTGACCCCTCAGAGAGATTCAGAGGTTTTCTTTTCCTTTGTTAGAAAGTAGGGTCCAAATTTGGCTCTTCGTAGTTATATTCTCTCTAATTTTTCACAAGATTGGTTGGTCTAAGTCTCAAAACAGGAAAGGACAGAAGAAAAACTCTTGCCCTTGGCATCTAAAATAACTAACCGCATACTTTTAAAAATCTTTTGGAGTGTTTGTTGGGAGCCAGGGCAGTTGGAAGGGTTTCTGTCTCGAACCGAATTATCTCGACTACAGTGTAGCACTACATTAATCAGTCTGAACCAAATCCTGCTTTAGCAGTGGAGCACAACACTCTGTACAAATCACTACCCTGGACAGAAGGCCTAGCGGTAGGTACCTCTGTGCTTTGTAACTTAGGCAGGCTCTTCTGAAATAATTTTGTATTAATGGTCCATGTCTGAAGAATCTTATTCGCTAGTAAGTTAGTGCAATTCACACATATTTTTCCCACAAAACCCCCCAACCAACCAACCAAAACAAACTAAACCAAAAAACAAAACAAAACACCACCACCCCCCTCCCCCCAAAACAAAACAAAAAACCCAAAACAAACCACACCAATTCACAGTCCCTCCAGAAGCTGAAATATCCTGTTGTCTAACTGGATAAAGTAGAAAAGTTTCTGTATTTATTTTGCTCTTGTTAAATTTGACAAACTTCTCAGTAATTTTGACTCCAGTGTTTCTAGGTTCTAAACTGTGTGCACACACACTCATTGTACGTGTGTTATGTGTTTGGCCACTGATCATGCAATGTATTTTGTTTTCAAAGTGAATCAGATAAGTAAAAATCTTACCAGATATAAATAGATGTCTACTGCTGTAACGGCATCTTTGCCTTTTCAGTAACTAACTACAATTTGACTTATTGCTCAGGGCTGCCAAACAATCTACATGTACATGCTGAAAGTGAGTATTTGTATCACACTTCAGTTTGACTAAACTTTGTGGCAAAGTGCACAGTTGCTTTACAGAATGTCATCGTGTAAAAGGTGTTGAAAGTGAGAAGAACAGCTGTGAACTATGGCATGATTTGCCCCTCAGAGACTGAATAAGGAAAAATATTTATCTAACGATGGGGCAAAAGTTACTGACATTTAGATGATTATGTGAAATGTATAAATGAACCAGACAAATGCAGTGCAAATGACCAACATTCCTTCAGTTCCGAGTGTGAAATGGCATTGCTCAATACTTTGAGAATTTGACCAACCAGTCTGAGTTAAAAATGAAGGATATTCTAACAGGGGAAGGAAAAACCTCACCAAACCCTAAACAGCAGTGCAACTTAGTGTTTTCTTCCTCTTTCCGGGGAATCTGTTAGGCGCTGGATGGGTGTGGAGCGTGGAGGGGTCGTGTGGCCTGGGTTGGGTTGACCTGGGCTGGGTTGGGCTGAACTGGGCTGGACGGGGCTGAGCTGAACCGGGCTGGTCTGGTCCGTGTGGAGGGCCAGCGGCTGCTGCCGGGGAAGTTGCTGTCCGAGGTGCTGTAAGAGATTACACGGAGCCCGCGGGTGTGCTGACGGCCTCTTCTAGCTGCGACCTGAGTTGGTGATTCTGGGTTACTCTGAAGTCTTTTGGTACATTCGGGAAGCTTATAGAGCTGAGCATTTAGCAGGTCCAGCAGTCTGATAGTCGTGGGTGTGTTGATGTGCTTGTAGGTAGTCTGCTCTGCGGTGTGTAGAGGTGAAACTAGAAACTTGTCATGAATACATTGTGACTGTTGCAATGTTTTGGCTGGGCTTTCTGGTGTTTTATGCATATTTTATTTTTAAAACTCAATTGGAAAATAGCTTTCTTGAGTGTCAGGAAATAATTTTTTGAGCGTTGGACATCTAGGTAATTGTTAGCTTAAGAATCAGAATTAAAATATACATTTTAGGTACACAGTATTTGGTTGGTTTATGTCATGAGCTGCTTTTTCTTTTAGACAAATTAGTGAAAATACTGATTTTACTCAACAATCATGTATGTAAGGACTGGCTTAATACAATGAAAGGCTTGCTAAATAATCCATTTCTATCTTCAGTGTTCTGCGAAGGCTGCACCATTCAGAGAAGATAGCTTTTCAACCAGCTCACCAATTATCACTGATGACAAAATTTACACTGAATAACAGTCAACCTAAAACTAGTAATTGGATATTACTTTCCCCTTCCCCTACGCACCATCCTCCACCCCTGACACAGTCAGTTCTCACAGTAAGAGTGGAAGTCATAGGTGTTTCTCAATCCAACAAGTTATGCCTTTACAGAAAGTACAACTGGTTATAACAAATAGTACACATCAAGGGATGTTTGATCTAAACCTCAGACTTTGAATAGCCTTATTTGAAACCAGAAGAAAACGAATGTTACTTTCAAAATATTCTGTGTTCCACTACAAGTCTTCTGATCTCTGAATGTTATTTTTAATTAAATTGCTTCGTGTTTTGGAAATATGCAGACAGGAGCTGTTTGGGCTATCAGTTCACATTTAACTACTGTACACGGAGAGTTTTGGTTTCAGTTTCAACACAGAAGTATTCTCACTCAGCTTTTTGGAAAGAATACTGCCCTGTAATTAAGGTCTTACTATTAAACTTCTTACTGAGTTATATTAGGAGTTTTGGAAAGTTTTTGTAGAAAATGATGAGAATTTATAAGTATAGAATTTGGAAAATAACTGTCTGGTTTTTGTGTAATAATCAATGAACACTTATGTGCATTTTATGTTGTCACAATGTCAGTACAGTTTGTATATTGTTTACAAGTTCTGGATTCCAGTGTTATCTCATTAGAACTCCAACTTAAGAAGTATCCTTGAGTTTGCTGTCTTTATATATTGTTTTCTTGTCTTGGTAGTCACATACCAGCAACGGCTGAAAAATATAAATACGAGAGGAATATTTCAATGTATTACATACTCAGCAGGGTGACATAATAAATTGCTGTAGCTTTTGCACATTATAATTCTTGGTTATGTTTACAGAGATTGTTCTTGGTAATGACTGTAATTTCCAGAATACCATTTTTATATGTAGTGTGACACGAGACTGTGTTGAGACAATTAACAGAGAACTGTATTGACTTGCTGTTGGAAGACGCAATTATTCATAATGACTTGTCACCTTTCTATCAGAGGGCAATCACTGTGGAATAAAAGAAAATTCTGGCTACTTCAGATTAAGAACTGGGTCAAATAACTAAGTAGGACATAAATGTAAAGGCTTTTAATATTTTCTTCTTCTTCTTCTTCTTTTTTGATAGAACTTACATCTTTTTTTAAAGAATCAGAGGCTAGGGCTTTCCTGGCAGATGTATTTGTTAATATTTGAACAAAACATTACTTACCATTTTTTGACACATTTCTTTAACCCAGTGAAAACTGAGAGTATTTAAAATGTGACCTTCCTCAATGCTAGTTAAAGTGAAATGTGTAACTTAGGTTAAGTGCATTATAATGAAAATAACATTATAATAATTTGCTTTTCCTCCTAGAATATTAAAGGAGGAAAATAAAAAGACACCAACTCTTTTTATATCAACAGTGCTAAAGAAAGATGCTGAGAGCAGCTGTCATCCTAGGTGCTCAACAAATATATGCAGACCTTTTTTATTCAGGAATTGAATATAACAACTTGATTTGAAGTTTATGATGCCAGTATCAGAAATATTTATGAAAATAACTGAGTTATAATACTACTAGAAAAGCATGCATATCGATAAAGGCTTTCATCATTGAACATAGATGGTATAGCTGATAGTAATATAGAACCAGTACTTAGGGTACTAAGGTTTGTTTTTTTTTATTTTTTAATTTAAGAACTGTGTTCAACTACTTTTATTTGAGTAAGAGGATGATTGAAAGTTATCTAAAACAATTAAAATCACATTTATTTGCACTTATCTGGAAATATAAAAACTTACATGAATAACAATTTTTCCAAGATTTTTTTCCTAAAAAGCGTATGTAATCTAATTAGGTTTTGATTTAAACTCTCAGTTAAGTGGCCAGAAAAGAGGAGATGAGAAATATGAAACTAAAAGCTCAAGTGATAAAAGAATCCTTTTGTTACAAAAGGTCACATAGACCAGCATCTGCCACAAAATTAGACATTTCAATTATACATCTTTATCACACTATTTATATTATATTCAATCAGAAGACACTCTTACAAAGTAATTTTACCATCAGAAATCTGCACTGAAGGGCAACATCTAATAGAAACAGGAAACAGTACAAATTAATTACTGAATTGATGACTTTTCAGGATATGTTGAAATTCTAGCATTTATTTTAAATCTGTTTTTGAAATGAATAATATGCTCTGTCAAAAAGATGTGGCACTTGAATAGATATATATTTAAAAGTTTAATTTAAAATGCTTTGAAACTAATGTGACTTGATAAGTTGATGTTTGCACATGCTATTTGTTCGTTGGATTAAAAGGAGAAGTATAAGGTGTATTATGTTTCAAAACTAATTTAAGAGAAATAGGTGGATTGATTTAGTATGACTATTCTTGTAATAGTGCACTGATATATTAATATAAGGAGCAACGCTGACTATGTACTAATGGACTTTGCATTTTGGCCTAAAACCCTAATTCGGCAGTCTGCTTCAGTCTCCTGTTTTGAGCTAGATGAATTGCACTGCACTCAGGGAAGACTATGCACATGATTGTAGTCATTCAATTGCTTAAATGCTTTGTTTGATCAGGATCAGGTCGCTTCACTCCTAAAAGAGCAAATTTCCCAGGGTGTTCTTTCCAGAAATGAGTTCACTCCACCCAACTTTCTGAAAGTTTGCATCTAGTCTATCATTGAGATACTCATCCCATTTGTAGTGTTGGTAGGTACTTCATTCTGATTTAGAGGAAAAAAAAAATAGGACTGTAGTTGACTTGCACAGAGTAGGTGGAATACATTCCACCCTAGTTCAGCAGCTGCCATTTAGCACTTTGTGGTATTACTGTCACATGCTTAGGGACCCCATGGCTCTACCTTCAATTTTCCTTTGTTCACTAGTTCTCTTTGCATTAAGCTGCACACTTCATACGCACCTTGCAGAGAAAGTGTCAGTAATGTTTCTTTATTTCATGTTCTTCTAGGAAAAGTAATCAAAATGCAAATTATACTTCTATCACTTATCCTGCCTAAAAATTGTTAGACCTGTACTTAGTAATTTATTGCTTCAGTCTTGCATTAAGATCCATGATGTATTTAGATCTATGAATTGTGTAAAAGGTAAAATGTAACTTAGAAGCAGACTTCTTAAATATTACTTTAGATAAGTATTATTTGTAACATCCCTGAAAATAGAAAAATTAAACAGTTCATCTGGGAAAAACAAACAAACAAAACCCCAAGAGTGGATGTCCGGTATGGACATGTCTACATCAAATATAAAAATTCAGTCTTTGTTTGTAGACAGTGATGATACACAGGTAGTTCTGGAGTCTGTTTGCAATGAAGTGGACATCTAAAACAGGTCGGATGGATTATGCACTAAAGTATTTTTTTTCTGTCTTTGTCTCTAAAGACCACACACTGGCATTTTATCTTCGATACAAGCACCTCCACTGTTGACCTCTAAAGACAAATTAGGTGAATGCTAGCAAATTGATTTTGAAATTAAAAACAGGTTCGAATTAAGTTCTGTTCATATGCAAAATATATCTGCAAGGAAGTAGAATCCTGCTACTTGTTCTGTCCCACACCAACCTAGTGAAATCACAAGTATCCTCCACTTTTCTGATAACTCTATACTGTCCCTGAAGAATGTGTGAGCTATGTAATTTGCAACTTAGAGATGAGATATTTTTATCCCTTATTTTGACAGAGGGGAGTCTAAAATCTTCTACGTAATACTTGTCCGGTTATTTCTACTGAGAAACCATAAAATAAGAATTGTAGGTCATCTTCTCAATAGCAGTTTTTTTGCAGATAAATCTAATACAGATTGCTTTTTAATTCTCCATTCTTTCCTCCCAAGGAAGGTTGTCGGGTTTTGTTTGTTTGTGGTTTGTGTGTGTGTGTAGGTGCCTGTGTGTGTGAGAATTCCTTTACATTACACCATTTTTGTTTTCTTCCCTTAGACCATATCAGAGGGAACTCCCAAGCCTTACTCAGTCTCCCACTCAAGAAGCACATATTCTTAGACATTTATGCCACTTTACTAAAATAACCATATTGTACTTCTCCATGTACTTTTCACTGTACTTTTCTCTTGTCAGAACTGTAGAGCAAACATTGCTAAGTGAAAGCGTGTGATAGTTTCATTTACTTTACAGCGTCAATCAGTTTGATGAATACAAATTTAGTGAGGCACTAGAGGCATATTCTGGCTTGTAGAGAGATTTCATTAATTTGAAGATAGGTTAAAAAAATAAAGACCAGGTTTATTTTTGGATTTGTGATCTGGCCTTTTTTTACTCCTTAAGAATATGCACATTGAAGATCTGTATCTGACACTTTCCCAGTCCGTAAAGATGAAGAGAACATGGGATGATGTAAGCAACTTTGAAGGTGATCAGCACTTGTTATTCTTCCACCCTTTGTCTCATCTCTTTCATCCAAGAGATGTCTGATGGACATGTCTTGAAATTTATGTTTGAAATAACATTTTCCCAAAACCTTTGTGGAAAAACCTGGTAAGACCACTTGAAGCACTGGTCAGATGCAACCCCTTTTGGGATAAATGGTCATCACAAATGTAAACATTGTCAGCTCTATTTGAACATTGTGATACTTTGAGGTGTCTTTGAGATCCTGGTAGGAGTGTTCATCTTTCATATAGGTTGATGTTGAGAGATCATTACTTGCTGATTAAAAACATTAGTAAAGATGATGTCAAGTGAAGTAACCAATGAACAATGGATTTGGGTCTAGGTACTTAGAAATTCTGCAGCAGTTTGGAAGTCTTTGAGGATGTTTTAAATGAATTCAATGAAATTAGAGGGAAACCATACCTGAAGGCTTACAGAAAATTGTTCAAATTTTCACTTTTGAGATAAGATAGTATCGTTTTATGTTTTTGTTTTGTTTCGTTAATGCAATTTAGGCAAGTTCCTCAGTCACACCATTATATTTTCAGATTCATCCATAACCTCAAAAAGAAGAAGAAAAAAAAGAAGTTGTATTTTATAATATGCAATGTAATCTAGTTTTCAGGTGATATTTTCCAGGAAGCAAATATGATACCTTGAATACTTTTAAAATACATGTTTAATTCTTGCCTATCCTCTGCATGTTAGATCAGATATTGCTTTCAGTTTGCCTGAATGCTTACATAAATGGCATCTTGGGGCTGTCAGCACACTTGGATCTCTGTAAAATATCATAATGAAGTATCTTTATTACATTTAAAAAACATTAGCCATCCAGAACCAGAGGACATTCATTTTTAAAGGGAAGGGAGAAAGATGGATTGCCTGTGATGTTTAGAAAAACAATTTTTCTCATTTTATTAATTCTTTTAGGAGAATGAGAGAGTTTCTAGAGTTTATTGATTGATGATTTGCTGACCATTACTTTGGCTAGCTTGCTCTCTGAGGGTTGCACTCACAGGTGCTTCTCAGAAAGCCAGTTTTGTGGGATGTGTTCATTTAGATTAAAAAAAATAGTATGCTGAAATGTAATTATATATCTCGCAGATTTCCATGTGTAGTAATATACAACTAAATATAGGACCATAAATACAAAAAAAAAAAAAAGATGTGACACGTTTGTCATGAGAAACATAACAGAAAGTACTTTGTTAGTTTTGAAAGTTTATTTTTAACTTAGTTGATTTAGTATGCATATGATTCAGAAAAAATAATACTTTTATTGATGTAAATTTGTCACTTAGAGGGAGATCTTTATGGCTGTTAGAGGTAAAGTTATGTTTTCAAATGCACTAAGCCTTTACTGAGACAGATTTTTGGTTTTGTATACATGCACACTGGATGACAACTGTTCTTTAAAGTATAGCCTAGCTTGTAGAAGGACAATGAAAAATAGTGAATGAAGAGAAAATTTATTTTTAGGACTTTCATTGTGGAGTAAATAATACAATTATATGTGGTTTTTTAAATGTACTTGAAAAAAATTACACACAAATTGAGTACTAGTGTTGCCTTCACATGGTATTTTTTAAAAACTGGATTTCTGTATGTAAGAGCTTTAAAATAGTAAAGGGCATTTTCTTTATTCCCTGGGCTGGGTAGGTTTAGATTGGACATTAGCAAAAAAAGTTTTTCACACAGCGAGTGGTCAGGCACTGGAATGAGCTACCCAGGGAGGTGGTTGAGTCACCGACCCTGGATGTGTTTAAAGGTCATTTGGATGTGGTGCTTAGGGATATGGTTTAAGGTGAATCTTGTAGAGTAGGGTTATAGGTTGGACTTGGTGATCCTGAGGGTCTTTTTCAACCTGGATGTTTCTGTGATTCTGTGATTTGTGAGTAGGAATCCTTGTGTATTCAAAGACTTAAACCTGATTTTTATAAGAAGATCACTTTGTGGTGAAATCTGGTGTAGTGCATCTCACTGTACAAGTAACTTCTTATTAAAATATGACAGAACTCTTTAATTGCAAAATTATAATAATGAAATTACATATGTCTGTCATCTTTTTTTTTGCCAACTACAAATAAAATGAATTCTATGCTTTGGTAAAGACTAAAACCTCTTGAAATTGTTAAGATAAATATTACTGTAGTATCTATTTAGAATACCAATTGTTAGCAAATTCCTTAAGCACATTGCTGATGGATTTCCAGTGGGATGTGTTTGTAGTGATTTCAGTCACCTTAAAGTCAGCAAATAATGAAGTCAGTGGAAAAAGATCCATGCCATGAGAGCCTCCAGTTCATTGACCTTATTGTGCTGCAGATGTATCTCTTTTGGAGTACTGTAAATTATATGTCCTATGAGTACAAACCCATCCTTTTCATGGTTTTTATTTCACATTATTTTCAAAGTGCTAATATTGCAATAGAATATCACAGGATCACACAGGATCACAGGATGTTAACTGTTGGAAGGGACCTCTGCAGGTCTTCTAGTTCAACCCACCTGCCAGACCAGAACCATATAATCTAGCGCAGGTTGCCCAGGAACACATCCAGATGGGTCTTGAAAGTCTCCAGAGAAGGAGACTCTGCAACATCCCTGGGGAGCCCATTCCAGTACTCTGTGACCCTTACAGCAATCCTTATGTTGAGGTGGAGCTTCCTGGGCTGTAATTTACATCCACTGCCCCATGTCCTATCACAGGGTGCAAGTAAGAAGAGGCTGTCTCTTCCTTCTTGACATCCAGCCATCATGCATTCATATACATGTATTAGATCCCCTCTCAGTCTTCTCCTCCCCAGACTAAAAAGTACAGTGCTGTAAAATGAGATTTGAGTCTTGGTAAGAAGAATGTTTTCTCACAGAAGGGAACAAATATGGGAAGCCCCAGCATTCTGCTCATGGATGTACCCCAGCACATGTGGCTAGGAACATGAAGGCTCTGCCCTTTTGCTTACACTACTGGAGCAGGGCTAGGGCTGAGGATATATTTGTATTGGATTCCACTGGCTTGAGGTTCTGCACTTAAAAAAAGGAAAGCAAAACAGAAAACATAGACACATCCTGTGGGATAGCATTTAAATTTTTTCTTGCATTCAGAGATGAGAGATGTTAATTTCCAGTCCCATTCTGTTCTCAAGTTGAAGTTCTCCTGTAAGTATTTCTGCAGAGAACCTGACAGAATTTGGATAGGTACTATGAAGATGTAGGAGTTTCTGAACAAAATGTGTTTGAAATGTTGTCCAGAATATCTTAAAAGCAGACTTAATTTTTGTCTTTTTATTTCTTTCTTGTACAATTTCTTATATAACAGTCCTTGGGGAAATGACCCCTATTATAAAATTGATTTAGCTAAGAAGATATAGTGTATCAGAGTTCAGGAAACAAGACTTGTTGTTTTATATCCCAATTCAGTTAGAAGTGCATTGTGCTTTCTTTTGTTCCTATTTAACTCTTAAAAATTCTATAAACAGATGTTTTGGGTTTTTTTCAACCCCAATATATTAAGTAAAACCATTACTGTAACACTAGCTTGTCAAAATTTAGCAACTGAGATTGATTCTTGAGACATGACCCAAGCAAATATATTGCAAACCAATCTCTATAATGACAGATGTGAATTTAAAATACTATTTTATTTTCATTTGCAAATATAGTCCGATTTTCTTTGCACAGGAATCTACAATGACATAAACCACGACAGACTCCTTGGACAGCAGTGGCTTCCTTAAATGTAATACTGTTTTCAGAGCAAGAGTCATATGAAATGCTTTACAACTCAAATATATGAAATTTGAGGGACAGATTTAACTCAGGTTTGCTTTACAAACCTTGTTAGAGAAAGCAATATGCAGAGTGGTTAAAAGCCTTAATTCCTTGTCTTTGACTGATGTTACTAATTTGATAGTGTTGTTGGATTAATTTTTCCTTCCCTTTTCTTTATTGTTTCTTTGTAGTAAAATATTACGAGCTTAACTTGTTCAGCTACCTGGGGCACGAAAGCCTTCAGGAAAACAAAGCAGAGTTAATTTGCCTTTTTTAGACAAGATTGTAGGTCATCTGCCAGAGTTAGAAGGAGAGATGCTGACCAGTAGTATTGCTAGTTTAAAGCCACAAAAGCTACTTTGATTGCTGTAAAGACTCTCTATTTAGGCTGATATGAATTCAGTTAGAATTTAAGCATAAGTTCAAACAATTTATGAGGTTCTGAAAGTTTTGTTCTGTGCTAGTTTTGTTCTGTGTCTTTCAACACACGTAGAAAAGGTAGTAATTTTAACAACTCATCTTAAAATTACAGGTATTGTACACACACACATATATGTGTGTTATAATTAGAGTCCTATGGAAATACTTGAAATATCCTGAATAAAATTAATAAGTTGTTTAGGAAGTATAGGAAAATCTAACAATTGTTTCTAAAAGATCTTTTCCCTTTTTCAGACACTGATTTGTTTGTGGGTTTTTTTTTCCCACTGATCTGGAAATGCAAATTATTTAGGTTATTTTTCTTTCTTATTAAACACTTCAGAAAGGCTTCACAGTAATTGTGGAACACACAAGCATCAGTTGGTGATGATAAAGCCAGAAAGTGCGCTAACCCTGTTTTGTTCTGGTCTTTGCAACTCCTTTGAAGAGACTCCTTGTGTTTGGACTGCAGTTTGGGTCAGTGTTTGGATTCTTTATGGAAGAAGTTACCCTAAATGTTCTATTTTCTTAATTGGAATATTTTAGATTACTTTTACTTCTGCTTCTTTATTTGCATGTTACATGATAAAGTTGTTTCTTTGTGTGTGCATGTGAGGTTTCTTAACACTAGGATTTTTTGATTGCTGTCATCATCTCGAAGATCAGGTTTTTGCTACTGTTGTATCTGAGTTTTATATTTTTTCTGAAATATTTTTAAAAACAGAGTTATTTCAGCTTGTGTAATGTAAGAATCAATTTCAGTAACTTTCCAAATTATTTTTTTAAACCTTTTTTGCAGTTAGAACACCTTCTGGTGGTTTCATTTTGATTACTGGAGAAACATTCCTTCATGTATTTTGGTATAATGTAAATTTTTTTTCTATAAATGTAAATATCTAATTTTTTTTTCCTCTAAGTTTTTAATATAGACATGATTTGTTCCTGTGTGACCTGCGCTAGATTATATGGTCCTGCTCTGGCAGGGCGGATGGACCTGAAGGTCTCCAGAACTCTCTTCCAACTCCTAACATGCTGTGATTTGGTGAAGAGATCTGATATTTGAGATGGAAGAGATCCTTCTCTCCTTTCATAGTTGTTTCTGTCTGCAAGAGGAGGAGATGGCTATGTTTTTGCAGCTTGTAGGAAATACTTACATGTTACGAAAATCATGACTGGCAGGGAAGACCGTCAGGCTTACAGGGAACAAGAAGAGTTCTATGAATATCAATAAGCTTTTCTTTGGGTTCTTGTGGTCTTTGTGTAGGGGATAGGGAAGGGAGCTTAAAGTATATGTGAATAAGGAGATGTTTTAAATGATTTGGTACTATATTTGAAAGAGAAGCAGAAGATCTGAAACTGTTTGGGTTTGTTTTTGTTTTTTTTCATGTAGGTAATGATGCTATTGGGGAACTCAAACATTGCACTAATTCAGGGGTGTTGTAGCCCTGTAGCATGCATTGCACCATGAGTTACACCTGTTATACTCCACAAAGGGTTGATCCTTCTTCAAATTCTGTGTTTCCACTTTCTGTCAAAACCTGTCAGAGTTGAGAGGCAGGTACTTATTTCTTACAGAGCCTTTGCACACATGGCCACACAGCTCACAAATCTCAAGTGCCTGAACTGTGTACGTGCAGCTGCCCTGAGGCTGTGTCTCCATTAGCATTTTAGTTCAGGTCAAGGGGGTGCTTTGAAACAAATCTCCTGCTTGCTCCCACTGCCAATCTTGCTGTAACATGATTCACATCACAGAGCAATCTGAGAGCGCATAAACTGGATTGGTTTCTGCTAAAAGTAAAGGCAAAGGAGTGGCTCAGAAGTACGTCCTATATGTGGCAAGCACTAAGGGTCGTGCAATCTATAGGAATAGGGTTAGCTTGATGTTAAACCGATGAAACACGTTTAATGTAGAAGCCAGGTTCTCAGCACTGTTTCTGTCTGCAGTGTTTCTACAGGCTCTCAGCACTGCTTCAGTATGCAGACTGTTTCTACAGAGCCACCCTCCCCTCCTTACTAATAGCCACACAACCAAAGCTGAAGAGAATGGAATTTGCCTGTCAACTAGAGATAATTCCCAATGTATCTCAGCAATTTCTTCAGGACTGCAGCTCAAGACCCTAGGCGGAAGCTCCGAAATTATTTACTGCACCTGGCTTTATATAATCATGCCATTAGTGATCATCTGTTGTTATTTATTTTACTTTTTTTTTCTTTAATTGTTTTTCCTCCTCATCTTGTGTTGCTATGCTTATGGAGGTGATGCACACAGTATGATGCAGACTTTTGTGCTGTGCTTTCCTAGCAGCTGCCAAGCCTCGGTGCAGCAGAACCACTGCAGCTCTGCTGTGTTTTGGGCTCTCTGGGTTGCTTCTGTCCTTGCTGTGGAGCTCACTGCACCTTCTCAGCACACAGATATAAGGTGGAACAGATCTTTGACTACCTCTTTATGGCAACTCTTGAGTTTATAGTTTCAGAACAGTACAAAAATTACTGAGTAATCATGATTTGTGTGGTGAGGGAGGGAAATCAGCAGCAGTGTAAGAAGTCTGACCTTCTTTCCTAAAATGCTGCCCTCATCTTCTGTTTTCTTGAGTTCCACTAGAAAAAAAGATATTGGGCAGTCTTCAGTCTGGATTAAAACTGACAGTTAGATACACAGGAATGCTTATGTAACTGATTTTCTTTAATAACTACTATTTTTTTTTACATTCTTGCAAAGACATAATTTTCTTTGGATTTTTTAGCATAGAGGAGAAAACTGTACCTGTCTTACGGATTTATATTATTTTTCTTCACAGAATAAAGCTCATCTTCCGTGAAAGACTAAATAGTACTGAGTATTACTTTAGAAAATAAAACACTAGAAAAATACTGATTTACTGATAGAATGTTTATTGTTAGTACGGAGAAGTTCTACCTTTCCAATTTTTATTATTTAGACATTTATTTAGACATTTATTTATTGTGATACCCCCAATAATTAGAGGTGGCCATTGCTTTTGAATCTTGAGAATCCATACCATTTATTGAGTTGTTTATAACTAAGTTTACTGCACATCTGGGAAGAAAATTAGTTCTTCCAGAGGTCCCAATTAACTCTGTTCCAATAGTAACACTGTTACTGAAGATTTGTGGAACCTAATGATGACCAGCCTTTGATAACCACTCTAAGCTTTCTTACCTTGTGCCCGACTCAGAAATTTGGTGGGTCTAAAAACAGGCAAGACAAGTTATTTACTGGCCTATCAAAAATGGATAAATAATTTGCTGAAATAGCATAAATTTGTGTGATTGATTGAAACATTAGGGGGACATCCTCAGGTGATCAGAGTTTAGGCTACCACTAGATGCTACTGAACTGACCAGGAACTGCAAGATGGACCAACCAGCAGTGGTCCATCCTGTGTCCTGCCAGTGGGTAAAACAACTGAAGTAGCAGGTAGCCAGAACTGCAGATGTTTAACAGGTCATCATAAGAGTAGATAGATCACATATTCCTATAATGCTTGAGTTGGATATATCCCAGATTATGTATCACTTTATGCTGAAGCCTTGAGTCAGTAGTGAAGAAATCAGAAAAATAAAGAAGGATATAGGATATTGTCCCAGGCTGGGAACTATAAGGTTAAAAAGAGTCCTCTGGGGACTGGAAGGTTGTTATTCAATCCCATAATTCTGCTATCTCTTCATAAGATCACAGCAAGGCCAGCTTGTGCTCCTTTCCTCCCCCTCCAGCCTTGCGCCAGGCAGGAGCTCCCTTATCAGCATAAACATGTAAGGATAGGCCTTGTTTGGGGCCTCCAGAGGCTGTGCTTAGGCCTCTGGAGGATGGCAGTGGCATGGAGGGGGGAGGACTGGAGCACTGGGGATTGTAGATTTAGTTTTGGTTTGGGGGAAAATTCAGGGGGTTTGCTAATGGATTCTGTATCTGCATTGTAATTTCTATCTGTAACACTCTCTCCAAATACAATTCTGTTTTTTTCTCCAATTCGTTTGAGAGCTTTACTCTGTCGACTCTTTAAACCCACGACAGATATGTCCTATAGGATGTAGGAACTGACATACTACATTGGTCAGTGATTGGCTTGGTGTCATGTCTTCTCTCTGAGAATAAGCTTGGATAGAGAAATGAGTGCTACAGCAGGCAGTTAGTAAAAAAATAACTAGTTTGCAACGTTTCTTCTTCATACTAGTGAGCAGTCAATTTTCATGATTATAATTCAATAAAATATTTTTTCCGTCTCCTTTTCTATTAGTATGGTTTCACACATTAAGGAATATCTTTTCGTGAGAGATACCCCTTTCTATTTTGTCAGGCACTTAGAATGGCATTCAAAATCTTGATTGTTTTTCTAATTGTGTAGGAGATTATCAAAATTTAATCAAAATTTGGTTCTCGCTATGTTTCATGCTTTGGTTTTGGTGGTTCTTTGTAATAATTCTAATAGGGCTTCTATTTCTATAATTCTTACTTATTTTCTTTTATAACTCCTATAGAATTTTTTTTTTCTGCTGCCTAGTGACAGAATGTTGGATGAATGTGTAGACCAGGGTAGAAGAAGATAATTATATTTATGTAAATTATATTAAAGTGGTATGGCCAAATTAGTAACCAAACCCAGAAAATAATATAATTTTGAATATATTGGAATACCGATAAAGGGGATTACCCGTCCCTTGCATAGTTTTGGAGCTGTATTAATGATTACTGGCTGGTGAAGGACAGTTTCTTTATGACAAAGATGGAGTTTTGTGTATTGTATACATAAATGATAACGCCTATACATCTACTGTAATAGACCTGCAACTGTGATGCGTTACAATGTAGACTTTCACCTGTGATTCTTGTCAAAACGGATGCATGTAACCAGTCCTTGTTCATTAAGCTTCTGCAATTAGCAGATTCTCATAGACACAGTTTCACATGTTTACTGTTTAGCCACTTTAACACTCTAAAGGGCATTTGTACAAAGCATGGTTTGTTAGGATGAGCCACAGTTGTGCTTACATTTCCAATTCATAGCAACCAGTGGTAGAGATGACAATTTATCTTTTAGGACGTTGCTGTACTTGTTCAGTACTATGTAGTCTTTTCTCTTTCGTTCTCTTCCAGCTCTTTCCTAAGCTAACCTCTCCTGATACATTTGATATAGTAATATGCTATACTAAGAAGGACAATTTTTTGAAAGGGGAAATGAAGATGAATATTCATGGCAGCAACTCTGCAACTAAAAAGTGTAGTTCATAGTGTATAGAAACTGGCATGGGGTAAGCTGTGTGCTCACAGAAGAATGTAACTACAGAGGTAGCTTGACTTTTCATTTATCGTTTCTGTTGGTTTGAATCTGTACAGAGCAGAGCACTTTGCTATGAGGAGCTTTTATGTATAAATCCACAGTAAAATCAAAGTTCTTCATTGACATTACTTTTGGACTTGGTAATGTCAGATATGGAGTTCCATCTGTTGGGTTTAAATAAAAAAAATTGTCTGTTTTAAACATGCAATTTTCAGTTTTGCTGAATTCTTAATTTGTCTTATATAGAGAGATAAATAATTATATACTTTATTTGTGATTTACATTTATTTATTATGTTTTTTAGCCTTTTCCTTTAGAGGCACCAAACTTCCTTCTTAACTAAATAAATAAATCTTAGCCTTCATAGTTTCTATACCAGTACTCTTTCCTTTTCATCTCTTTCTCCACAATATCTTCATTTTAAGTTGTGTTTTGTCCCAGAGGAATGTTTTCCTTGATCTGTACATATCAGGAAGGTTTTCCCCCCATTCAGTGGTCATTATGAGTTTTTCATTCTAGATGAAAGTATTTCATATGGTTCTTTCCAGTGTGCATCTATTAGGCTTGGCAGTGCTGGTTTCCATCTGCTGTTTTTTCCCCTTTCAATGAGCTCTTCTTAGCCTGCTTTGGCCTTGATTAATTTCAGACTTGTTTTGTCACTTGTGAACATTTCCATCTTACTGTTGGTACCATTTCCAGATGATTAATAAATAGATGAAACACTCTCATCCCTAACAAAGAACCTGGGGGCACCCTGCTGTTTTTAGCCACATAGAGCAGTGACCACTAATAAATGTATTCTACTTTTTGTGGTTGGTTTCTAATCAATGACAAAGCTTTACTTCTCACCCTGTGATTACTTAGTTTCTGTGATGGCCTTTATGGTAGGCATTCTCAGAGGCACCCTTTGGAAATCCCAAAAACTTGTATTGGCCATTTCTGGTTTATCTGCCATTTATTAATATGCAAAAAAAATATATAATCTAATAATATATTTTTTTTAATTGGTGCCTCAATGTATTTATTACTGCAGTTATATTTGCATGGAACTGTTTGAATTCTTGCTTGGTTTCTCTCAGTAGCTGAATGAAGATGACTGCTCTCCTGCTTGGTTCAGTACACAAACTGATTTGAATGTGAGACTGCATACATTTTTGTTGTTAGTCTTAAATTACTTTGGGACCTTTGAATGAAAAGTGTCCTATTCTTGGGATAGACCAGTCTTTTACTTGTTGATTTGTTTCATCCATTCTTCTTATGATATCTGAATCATTGAAAGCTTTTTATCTTTATTTGAAATGACTAGTATCTTCTCTGCGCTCTCGGAGACAAAAAGTGATGTAAAAAATAATTTGCTTTCTCTTTTATATTCTTGTATTTTCCAGCTTCTCCTTTAAGTTCTTTTGGGAGTAACTGTGATGTTGCTTTCTCATATTTTTTATACCTAGTTACTCTATGTACTGTCATTTAGCTACATGACTTCCCTATTAAAATATTCCTGCCACTGTATGCATCCTGACAATGCTGAATGTTCTGTGCCAGGTACAATGACAAATCTACAAATAGCTTACATGTTGTACTGAAAAGTACCTTGATCGTCCTTGTTCAAAGATCTAATTGGTTTGAAATATTTTTTTAAATTTTTTTTTAAAGTCTGTACCACCTAAAAGATAGTTAACATGTTTATCTCAAAGAAAGGACACAGGAGTGGAGACATGTGCTGGGTTACGCAAGAGGGTTGCAGCTTGAAAGGTAACAACAGTAAATTTGCATTCCGATGAGAAATATAGAACAAAAGAAAATAAAAATTTTTACTCAGATACTGTTTCCAAGAAACCTTTTTCTTTCCAAGTCTTTTGATACCTGGATGTGTTGTGGCATCTGTGTACACACATACCTAATTTTCTGAGGTGCTGCTTTTCAAAACCACTGTAATATGAATGGTTTCTGCACCTCTTCCTTCAGAGACACGAACCGCATTTTTAAAAGAAACTTCTTTTCCCCCCAAAAAATGTAGACTGGCAGATGTCATTCTCCACCGTTATTGTGTTATTGTCTAGTATCTGGAGAACTCAGTTACAATGTAGGGAATTTACTGCTTCATGTTCAGTGTCCTCCCCAGATACTCACAGTGACTTGAAGATAATGAAGGAATAGTTGATGGTTTTTTGAGAATTATGTAGTGATGTTGCTCTGTCTTCAGAATTATTTGGATCCTGGTTTTGGTTGTGTTGTGGGGTGTTGTTTTGTGGGGTTTGTTTATTTGTTTTTCCTCCTACATGTTTCTAAATATTTCTGGGAACTATTTTTAATTATTATTCTCAAGATATTTTATACAAAATCTCCTGTCAGATAAATTGGATTAGTTTTGATCAAGTACACCTCACCTATCCCTTTCTGCTGCTTCTGCACAAGACCTCTCGTTCTCAGCTAAGGAAGGTACTCCTATGCTGCACGCAGTGTGAAGTAACTACTCAAACTCTGATAGCTATACCATTAATGATTTTAAGCTTTGAACAGAACAGTAGTGGAACTGCTGGTGTGTTTGAATAATTCTCACCAAGATATATCACCTCAAGATATACACTCCAGAGAATGTTTTAAACTATTAAAGGCTGCAAAGTTTGAAACCGTACCAAAATTTTATATATACATATATACAGTAACAGACCCAGAGGAGCATTTGCTTCAGTAATAGCTTCTTCTGGGTCTTCCAGCATACACAAGGGCCTATTACAAACAATAGAATATGCCCAGTGGATACAGGGTACATCTTGTTTCCCTCTAGGGATGTTTTACTGTGATGGAAAATAGTGTCTCTTCTCTGTTCTGCTCTCAGAATCATCCAAGTAAGAAGTACTTATGAGGATAGTCTCAGGAAACAGTGTCCAAAGGAAATTAAGATATATGACCTGTCTTTTAGAGGCACTAAGCAATTGTATCCTGAGTTGGGGTACAAATTAGGGATTAGGGTCTAATTTCAGTCGTGTGAAAAAACTTAACCTGTGTGGAAGTGTTTTTTCTTGGTGTTCTTGTTTTTGGTTGGTTTGTTTTTTTTTTAATTTACACAAGACAGATTGATGTCCTTGTAAATAATGTCTTTTTAAATACAGATGACTAAAATGAAGCAGAATATAAAATATTTATTCAGAATTTTTGGTGGTTTTGGCTGATCTGAATATTTCTAAAAGATCATACTTCCATGATAAATAATGTAGTCTGTGGTAACATTAGGGTTTTGGGTTTTTTTTTTCAGCATACAACAGAAATAGGCAGCCTACAGAAAAATAATTGTCTTTATAGTGAGTGACTAATCTAAATATATTGCTGACTTTTTTTGTTTGTTTTTTTTTTCCTTCTTACAATAGTCACCTCCATGAGAAAAATTAATTGCTTGCCAGCACTGTTCTTTACTTGCAGAAGCTTACGGTTCAGACTGATGGGGCATATACGCCACGTGTATAGAGCAAGAGCACTTTCTGTACTGATGGCTTTTGAAACAAGTGCAACACTGCTGCCTTCCTTGTAGGTGACACTCTGTGGCTGGACTATTACAGGCAAAATCCTCTAGAGAATACTACAGAGTGTGCACATTTAGCTCTCCATACACTATTCCCCAGGCAAGCAACTGACTAGCTTAAAATAATCCCGTGTGGGTTTTTGCCATAAAAAGTGATGTATTTTGCTCTTTCTGGACTAGTTGTAGGACACTTCCATGTACAAGATGTTCCCCTGTGCTGGAAGTCACTGTAAGATGAAGCATTTCCATTAAATCATTGGCAACAAGGACACATAGCAGCAGTTCATAGTTTTGCTAGTGGCTAGGAATGAGATTAACCTCAAATTGACAGAATTTTGAATTAGTGTTGAGGAAAAGGGTTTAATACACTTTTTCAGTAGTATAATTGCTTTCTGTATATAGGACCTATTTTTTTAAGTTCTCTTCTACTACATAAACAAATTTAACATTAAAAGGATAAAATGAGCTTCCAGTGCTCAGAAGGGAAATCAGTTAGGTCTTAGGGAATAGCTGTTTTGGAAAAATGCACATCTGTTGACTTAGGCCAACTGCAGTTGGATGTTTGCTGTATCTGTAATAATGTATTTGTATAACGAAGGTTCCAGGAAAATCTTAAATAAAAATCTGGATAACTTTACTAAATATGCATTGTGCAAGGTATATGGTGAAGCCTGTCTTCTGTGTTGTTAATTCATGGATCAAATACAGAATATCAGAATTTCTCATATCTAAGGGATCAAGTGTGTTTATTTCAGCCTCTATAAAGTTTAATGAGAGTCTGTTAGTTTTATTGGTTTCCATTAACTTCCAGGGAATTATTTCTCAGGTCAGTTTTCTCCAAAAAATCAAACCAGTGTGTTTAGAAGGAAACATTATCTTTATTTTTAAGACACTAGTTACATGCCAACAGGAAAAATTAAGAGTATCTTCTTGAAGATTAAATTTCCTATATTACAGTGTAGAGTTTTACCCACAGATAAATCATATTACCTGTCTCTAATTTGTATTAAAGGCTACTGCATACTTTAGTGATTTGCCATTATTCAGCTAATAAAAACATAAAATTCTAAAAAAAAATAGGGCAGTGTCTGTTTGAAATATCTGTAAAATGTAAGAATAGAGTTACTATCAGTTAAAGAATTTCTAAATTCCACTTATAAATGGAATTTGCAAGCAAATGATGAGTTCTTTCAGTATTTAGCACTTCAGCCTCAGAGGTGCTGGTCTCTCATAGAGCTATGAGATTTGCTAATATGAAAATGGGTTGAAGTATTTGCCTTTGATAAGAGATTTGTAAGTTTCCTTTTGTTCCATTCTGAAATTTGTTGCAAAATTTGTAATGAAGAGGGACTTTTCAAGGCTGACCTTCACAATTGTATTCTATCTAAATATTGATTGAGGAGATCAAGATGACCTTGTAAATTGGAAGTGATATGTAGCTTGGAAATGTTTTCTTCTTTGGTCAAGAAAAGAAAGGAAAAGAGAAAAGGAAAAGAAAAAAGCATCACCAGGCACCCCTGAATTATATCTCTCTCACTGTCAGAGAGCTAGATCATGACCTCTGTGTAAAGTCTGAATCAACAAGCTTTATGAGGGTTTTTTCCAAGATTTGAGAGAATTGAAAGAAAATCCCCTTATGGGCTGCAATACATGGAATATAATTAATCTTAGCAACTTTTACTCTCCAAAAGCTAAGTGTTTGGTTAAGCAAGTTAAGTTGGCTCCCTGCATAGCCGGGGAGAAAATGGTTTCCTCTCTTCTCTAAATAGGCATTTAAAATAGATACGTTGAATTACTCTGTGGAGTTTCTGCACTTTCTCCATTAGTTAGAAGATATTCTTCAGCTCTAATGACTAAAAGTCAGATCCCAAAGTCTTAGTTAATATCAAATCGTGGGAAGTGGCATTTCATCCATCTTCCTCTAACATGGGCACCTGTGAAAGGGTAAATGAATATATGAAGCGACCCTAAGTTGACAGACAGGTAGTTGAAAAACATGACAGCTAAAAAGACTAGACAGCTAAAATTAAATGAGATTAATTTCTTTCTGCTCATGTGGGCACCAAGTTAGCCACAGTAACAGCAGATCAGGCACTTCTGTTCTCTGAGGGATGCAGGGCTACAAATCCATCGTGTTACAGATGTGCTTCTGATCTCCCATTGCCTTTTCTCCTTTCTTTGTGTGTTAGGAGAAAAGCTATATGGTACTTCAAAATATGTTTGAGAAGTGAAGTGGCTCTCCAAGATGTCTCTGCCTCAGAGCCTTCTGCACAGTGGCGTTTCTTGAGTGCTGAGCCTTTGTAGACGTTTCACAAACAATTTGCAGCATTGGATGTCTAAAGGACATGAGGCTGTTGTCTGCATCAAGACTTTGTAAAGAAAAGACTACATTTCCTAAGTGCCAAGGGATGTAGCTTCAAATTATTTTCCATGCAAAAGCAAGGATTAAGAGATCTAATGAACTGGATAGCTCAAGATAGACACGGTTCCCCCTTTTAGTAAATGATGTTCTGCATAATTTTCTTTGTACTTCTTTATTATCCAGTGATTTCCTTCTAACTGGAGCTTAAACCCAAGCTTATCTTTAGCAGCACCCTGGACTTCAGTGTTGGTTTTTTTTAATTTTTAAACTCTCAAGTATTTACTGTCAATGAGTCATTGCTGCCTGATTTCACTGCAAACTTACTTTGCTAGGTTTTGGTTTCATGAGTAAATTACTGCAGTGTCAAGCAGAATGCAGATGTGCAAGATGCCAGCTACTATCCTGTAATTGCCTGTGTGCAAAATGCCTTGTACGCTATAACAGTTTTGAGAGTAGTTCAACACTACTTACTCTGCCCACATCGTCAACATAATTAAGCAAACATAAGGAGATCCTGCAAGATATATTAAGAGGTGATTTTTTTACTCTTAGAATCATAGAATCATAGAATCATAGAATGGTAAGGTTGGAAGGGACCTCAAGGATCATCTAGTTCCAACCCCCTGCCATAGGCAGGGACACCTCCCACTAGTACAGGTTACTCAAGGCCCCATCCAATCTGGCCTTGAACACATCCAGGGAGGGAGCAGCCACAACCTCCCTGGGCAACCTGTTCCAGTGCCTCACCACCCTCACTGTAAAGAACTTCCTCCTAACATCCAGTCTAAATCTTCCCTCTGCCAGTTTAAACCCATTGCCCCTTGTCCTGTCATTGCAAGACCTTGTAAATAGTCCCTCCCCAGCCTTCCTGTAGGCCCCCTTCAGATACTGGAAGGCTACTATCAGGTCCCCTCGAAGCCTTCTCTTCTCCAGGCTGAAGAGCCCCAACTCCCTCAGCCTGTCCTCATAGGAGAGCTGCTCCAGCCCTCTGATCATCTTTGTGGCCCTCCTCTGGACCCGCTCCAACACTTCCATGTCCTTCCTGTGCTGAGGGTTCCAGAACTACACACAGTACTCCAGGTGGGGTCTGACGAGAGCAGAGTAAAGGGGCAGAATCACCTCCCTTGCTCTGCTTTCTCCCTTCCCCCTTCATTTCATTTAGGATTACCCACAAAAGAATGTTGGGCACAAAAATACAGAACAAATACTTCTTTCATTGCCTCCAGTTAGTTGTTCATAGAAGAAAGAGAATTAGAAGTTGGAATGGGCGAAATCCACATTAAAGTTAGAACTGTAATGATGAACTTCAAGGTCTTACATTTAGCCACCTTTTTTCACTAAGACAGCTGTAGTAAGTAGGTTGTTACTTAAAAGTAATCATGGGTATTCTGGAGCTGTATTCAGCCCCTGACTTGTTCTTTCTGAATTTCGGTCTCTTTCCATGACTGTATCATCACCCACCTTGGGAGTGTTCTAGTTGAAACCCAAACCAAGAAAGGAACAGAGACAAGCAGTTTAGCTAACCCTTTAAATTAAAAATTGGGATGCCTTTCAAAACCACAGAGTAAGCCAGAATATTTAAAGAATATGAAAATTCACCAAAATGGCATGATTTTTGTTTACCTGGGTGGTTTCTTTAGAAAGGTTTAATTTTTTCTTACATTTTTTCAGGTGAAAAAGAGGATGGGTGCTTGTCTCTTTTGTTCTAGTGCGAAAATTATATCCAAATAAATTATCTTTAAAGAATCACAACTTCAAGTGACACTTTGAGATAGAATAATCCTATGCTAAAAGTTACCCTTAATTCAGTGTGGTCTTTTTTAGGGAATCTTCAACCAAGCATGTTCACATTAGATTTCCTTCCTCTCTTTGTACCCTGTTGTCAAGGAGAGGGAATGATAAACATAAGATACATGCGTGATTAGCACCACAAATGTAGACAGCAGGGAGATCATGTTGAGAATTATGCAGAACTCTCTGAGAGGCAGAAAAAATTCTAATTTATTATATTGAAGTGATGAGAGATTTCAAGTTCTAGATATCACAGATGGAATATTATTAATTTGGGGGGAAAAAAAAGAAAAAAAAAAAAGAAAACTTTTTTTTTTCCAGGTGGTTTCTGTGTTTCTTTGACAATTTTTGTTTGTATTTTATCATCAAACTTTGTGACTTACCTTTTGGGCTATCTGACTTCTGCTTGAATGACAATCTGTCCCTTACTGAGATTTATCTCATGTCCCATCCAATGGATATTAAACTCAGGGAATACTATAGTGGTATAGTGGGAAATTACAGCAGAGAACACTGGAAAGGTGGACATTGTTTCCATGTACTGTAGGTGAGTAAGAATAAGGAATGGAAATAATTCACATACTAGAAGAGGAAAAAGGGAATAATGGTTTAAAAAATACACTGAGATACAGCATGTCATGTAGGTTTAGAGGGATCATGCTTGGGGATCAGCTAATGAACCTAGGGGGAGGTTTATGTCCATGTTGACAGATTTGTATACATATATACCAGTGGCTTTGCTGTTACACTTCTGGGTACCCCTTTGTCATAGGTGGGTATGATGAAGGATGTAGAGAAAGGAAAAAGAAGAAAATCTGAGAGAAATATGAGGAAGCCTTTCTCTGTTGGCTGGCTGCAAGAAATTAAAGGTAGCCTTCACATCTCCCAGAGGCAATTTTAAAGTCAAGTGTGAATTTTAGATTATCTAGCAAATTTATCCAGGTCAAAGAAATTTCACAATAAACCAAGTGAACCTCCATTTTTGCATAGAGCTAATGAAACACTTGAAACAACACAATGTGGTTATATTACTTTTAGAAAGGGAATATGCAACACAAATGTAAGGGAAGCTGAAGAAGTAGGTTACATTATGAAACTTTCAGAGCAACACTATACACTTCATTGAAATAATTTGTAATAGCAACATTGGGTATTGTAGTGCTGTGCAGAGAGCAAACAACATACTTTACATTTTAAAGAGAAGCTAGAGTAATTCTTGAATAAAAAAATGGACTTGGATTTATTTTTTTCCTGATTTTAGGAAAATAATGCAGAATGCATATTATTGAATATTTATATTCCAAGGTTTGGTTGGTTTTGTTTTGTTGGTTTTTTTTTTTTTTATAAGGATTAAATAAAGGTAACTGTAAGTCTGGTTTTGAAGATAAGCTCAAATCTGAATGAGCTATAAACAAATGTTGCTTTTTGAAATCTGTGAACACAGCATACAAAATAATTAATTTGTGTTACCAGAACAGTTATAGCTTCTTATTTGGTAACTCTGAAATCTAACTACACAAGGTTCGGTAGTTTAACATTGATCATTTGTAACAGAAGCAGTTTAATGTCTTGGTTAAAAAATAAAATGAAACCCCCCTTAAGCTGATCTCTCAAGTTCAGACAAGCATCTAAACTCAAGTTGCCTTATATTCAGTTTGCTGGAGATAAATTTCCAGTCTTGTCAAAAGCAGAGTCAGCTACTGTTTAGCTGTAGTAACTGTTCAAGGCCAGGTTGGATGAAGCCTTGAGTAACCTGATCTAGTGGAAGGTGCCCCTGCCCATGGCAAGGAGTTTGGAACTAGATGACCTTTAAGGTCCCTTTCAACCTTCAAACCATTCTATGATTCTGATAGGGAAATAGTGGGGAAATTGTCCTGCTACTACTCCATTTTTTAACTCCTGTGATCCCTTCGTTATCAACAGTGTTACATTACTAGACAGACTGACAGAGAGTGAAATTAGGACCTGGAGGTTTCAGTTGTACTTCTGAGATATTATTTCTGGATTTTAGCTGTGTATTCTTGTGTGCCAGGAACAGAAGATGCACATATTTTGTGAATGAAACAGATTAGAAAGGAACATGCCAGTCCACTATATCAGTAACAATGAAATAACTGATACACTTTCTAAAGTCTCTACTTTATTCTTACTGTCTGTAGATCCACACAATATACAATTACAGCATTAAAAACCAAAAGGAATGCTAGATTTTTGTAATTCAGTTTCAGGCAAAGAAAGACTGCTTCAGAATGTATGTGAAACTATAACAGAAACAGCAGTTATGGCACATAATCGCCCTAAGAATGACATGTAAGCCCATGGGATTTGTGAAGGAAATTTTCGTCTGGTTTCCATGAGGTACAACACAGTAACAAACAGTGAGGGTGGTGAGGCACTGGAACAGGTTGCCCAGGGAGGTCGTGGATGCTCCCTCCCTGGAGGTGTTCAAGGCCAGATTGGATGAGGCCTTGAGTGAGCTGTACTAGTGGGAGGTGTCCCTGCCTATGGCAGGGGGTTGGAACTAGATGATCCTTGAGGTCCCTTCCAACCTTGCCATTCTATGATTCTATGATTCTATAATATGTTGATATAGCTTATCTATACAAAAATCTTTTTATGGGTTAGTCATTACCTCCAAAAAGACTTTATCTTGTTGTGACAGTCTAGGAAATACGTTTGCAGACAACTGGGTGCATTCTGTTGAATCACTGAATGTCCCAAGTGTGTAGGAATCCCTGTCTGCTGCCAGGATGGTATCTTACCTCTCAGAAGGACACGAGAGAGTCTTTAAAATATGGATTGATCCCACAGACATAAAAGCATTTCAGGCTACCATGATCCTACACAGACCACTTCTTCTGTCTTTCCCATCTGTAGGCAATATAGCGTGTAGCATGGAGGTAGATAATAGTGAACAGTCTTAAAAGCAGAATGCCTCCTCCATGTGAAGGAGAAAAAAATGAGAGAAAATACATGAAATGTAACTTAGAGGAGAAGGATTTAAAACTCTTTTCAAATGGGCAAGGAAAAGATATACAATAAAGCCTTGGCTCTATAACAGGGAGATAAAGTTAAATTAAGGACTTCGCTAGATGTGGAGAAAGTGAGGGGAATTCCACAATTCAAAAGAAAAGCCATATCTAGAAAGAACAACAAGCTAAATGTGTTTGTGAATCTGACAGAATCTGTCTGCACAGATGTCTGCGAACTATAGTAAAGCTAAGGTAGGTAAACAATGAGATTTATATAGTTAGAATTTAATTTCATAAACTGTGCTAGTTTAAATTGAGAACTCACGATTTTGTGTCTGATTTCTTTGTTGAAGAAGGAAATGGTAAACCCACAGGTTTGAACTCTGGGAAAGAACAATCTGAAACTAACTGTAGAAGTGAATGGCTCACGGTCTCATTGCTAGGAAAGGATTTCCTTGTTCTCAGGAAACCTTCGAGGGAAACCATGTCAACCAAGGAAATCTTAAGAAGACATGGACCTATACTAAAGTAAAATGTATCAACCTCATAAATGTTCAGCTGGAGCGATCTACTAGAGCTGTGATATGTGTTTAATTTTATGCACAGTGAGTACTTCCTGGAAAGACAAACCAAGACAGTGCATATGTCGTGGTGAGACAGGATCCTTAATTTAAAGTATTGCTCAGCTAGAACCTTGAAAGCATCTCTGCCCATCAGATGTCAGTAAAATGTCCATGTCTGTCAGCATCTTGATTTACAGTGTTAAATATGTTCACTGCTTTAGTCAGAGGCTAATAGTGGGAATGGGATCTCTGTTGGTAAAAATAAACAAATCTGATAGGTAAATGGTGCAGATCACGACTGTTTTTCCATCTGAGAGTGCTATCACCTAAAATGTCTGCCTGTACATATATTCATGTTCTTAATGATTTTGCATTCTTGAGAAAACATTTGGGAAAAAAAGCTTGAAAAAAATAGCTGGTGTACAGCTGCAGCTTTAGAGAGCAGTGAAGGACAAGTGAATTTCATATCTGAGTAGTTTAACTTATTGCTAGAGGTTAGAAACTTAGTTCATGTAAGCCAATGAGGCTTTTGTCGATGTGGTGATTCCAACTAGCTGCTCACAGGTGGCCTGCTGTTGTAACTGCGCTCAAAATAGCACTGGCTTTTTTTAAGCTGTAACAATCGTTGGAAGTTTGGCACTGAAATCCTTCAGCTCATTCAACTTTCAGCTTGCTTGGTGAAGTTAGTTAAAGGAAGTGCAATACACTGGTCCTCTGGCAATTGCACGGGAGCAGCTTTTGTGGCTGAGGGTAGGCTTTAAAAAGGAAAGCTATACATAGCATAAGCATGTATCATTTGGAATAAAACTTTCCTTATCGTGTATGACAGTCGCAGCTGAGATAAGCTGGAGTGCCTGTGCTAGCAGAACATCACTAGGAACAGTTCTTAGCTGGGGTCTATGGTGCTGCTGAGGCAATACAATACAGGCTGTCGAGTCTAAGAATCTATCATTCTTACTGGAATGTTGTCTCGTTGAGGCTAGGTAAGAGGAATCACATCCAGTTACTTCTCTGAAGCTGAGATACAGAGGGTCACTTAGTTTAAAAAGCTACTTGTGTCATGCATCTCCAGCAACGTGGTAGCTCTTGTCTTCTATCAACTACTTTCATTATTTCTAATACTGCTTTTTGTGTTTGATTTGATGAATTCAAACAGCACTTATATCCAAATGCATGGAAAGTAATTTAATTAGAATGGGATTTTTTTTTTTTTAAATTGAAATCTGTAGCAATATTAGCTTTTAAATCCTTGGGAGAAAAAACAGACCGCAGAGGTCATATTTTTTTTTCCTGAAGTGGTGAGACACTACTTTTTGGCAACTGTAGCCTAGCCATTTATCTTAGAAAGATTTTTGAAATAACTGAAAACATATTTTTAGAAAGAGTAATACACTTCCAAATATGACTCTTTACACAGCTGAACCTTGTCTAATAATTTATTTCAGTTTATAGGTGGATAGATATTATTATCAAATTAGTTGTATTAATTTTGTGAACTGACTTTAAATCAGTGCAAATAAGCACATAATAATCAGGGCAGTGAGAATTTGTGCTGTTGAAAAATGGGTTAGCTAGTGCTACAAATCTGCTTCCCAGGAAATTGGCCAAGTGGAACCTTCAGAAGCTCTTATTTTTGCTTGTCTTCATTTGGAAGATGGAATAAGGAGCGACAATTTGTAGGTTAGCAAAAAATGTGGACAAATCTGCATCTAGGAGCCAAAGTTAATGGCTGAAATGTGAAAGAGCATTTGAAATGAGATCATTCTGGCTTCACATTTACCTTTTGGCTTTTGAATATAATTTACAGAGATAAAGAAATATTTTCTTCCAGAAGACTTTCTAGCAAATACTTGGTCAGGAGGAGAGGACATATAAACTGGAATTACTTGACTAATTGTTAGGCGACAACATAACATGAGACTTCAAAGAAAGTGGGAAACCTGATGTGACTTCTGTTAGAAGATGTTGGATACTTCTGTACATATCTGTAGTTCAGGTCTGTCACAGTCACTGATGTTATGTTAGGCTAAAAGTTAAAGTGTGAATCTTGAGAATAAAGCTGGAAATAAAATAAGAGTTTTGTGATAGATTTAGAAGAAATTCTGAAAGAGGAAAAAATCCATATATTATTTTTTTAGCAGGGAGTTGTAAGAATCAGAACAGAAGGGACAGAAAAGGAAGATCTAAATATTTTATCTTAGAAAAAATCCTAAAAATATGTTTTCTTCAAAAAACTTTTATCTGCTGAAATACCATGCATCAGCCTATATTTCCAAAGCAGTGTGTGTGGCTTTGGGAACCTCTGTAGGTTTTTTTCCCCCCTCTACTCTTGTATTACTCAGAATCCTGATTTTTAAAGGTTGAGCTCCTCTTCTGTAGGCAATATACTCTCCAAGCATAAGATTTTGTTCAGATAGGGAAAATTTTGTGCTTTGTTGGAAAACACTTTAATCACAGGATCACAGAATGTCTGGGACTGGAAGCGACCTTCAAAGATCATCTAGTCCAATCCCCCTGCAGAGCAAGATCACCTGTACCAGATCACACAGGAACTCATCCAGGCATGTTTTGGATACCTCCAGGGAGAGAGACTCCACAACCCTCCTGGCAGCCTGTTCCCATGTTCTGCCACCCTCACAGTGAAAAAACTACTCCTCATGTTTACATGAAACTTTCTTTGCCTTTAGGTTCATTGTAGGTACTTACCATGGGTTGTATGGTACTCTATATAGAAATAAACCTTCAAAATATAATTATCAGACATTTTCTATAAATATTCTTAACAACAGCTTCTCTTGACTACTTAGATTTCTCTGTGAAAAAAAAAAATAAATCTAGATGTCTTTTTTGAGGTTTTAGAGATTTTGTGTCGCTCAATTTATCTCTGTAGTTGTCCAAAGGAATGGAAATTGAATTTGAGAATTCAGCCTTGGGCTCTTCCGGATATACCAGCTTTTTCCTATTCGTTCATTCCAGTACTCATGAGTCAGGGCACCAAATGTTCCCATCGAGGATGCTTCCAGTGCCTGGCTGAAGTTGCAAGCAGTTAGTCACAGATGAAAGAGGCATGGATGAGTATCTTATGTGGCATCAGAAAAAATACCATAGAGATAGTTCTTTCAGCTGAGTAACACCTGCCTGTGATATTTACAGGCGTAAGCAGCCTTATTGTGTGTGAAATGGGAAGGAACTTTCCCACCATCAGGTTCTGATGGAGAGGGCAATGTCAAGATATCAAGGATGATGTGTATGCAGAGGCTAGACTGAAGTAAATGAAGAATGGAGGGAAATATTAAAACACTTGTATTCTTCTAAAGTGCATCCATTTCACTGTCAGATTATGAGCAGTTGTTAGATTTCTGTGCATCCAAGTAGTCATATAATTATTACATTATGATTGTATTTATTAAAGAACTCAACACTTTGTAAAGGTTCCTGACATACAAAAGGAAAACTAAACATTAAAAAGAAATGAAGCTAACTGCTGTATTTAATATTTAAATGTATTCAGGCACTGTTTGGCATTTTCTTTATGAAGATTATGCATTCTGACTTCTTCAATTTCATTGTAATCTTCTGTAAACATAATGTGTAATATGGAATCCATCAAGATCTAGGATGCAAAGACTCATAGAGATGAGTAATTTGATATTTAAAAAAAACCCAACAAACCAAACCAACTAAACAAAATCCAGCCCATCTTAATTACTGAAATAATTAGAATATTTTTTTTTTCAGTGATTTTATTTGATTGATGTAAAATCTAGCTGACCTAAAGGCCTGATGAAATATCTCTTATGGATTTTTGGTTTTGTGTAAATTGTATGGATTGGAGAGAGATTATTTGTCACTGGATGAAAAATTGGGAGCAAAGGTGATCTTAATTTGCCATTTATATTTTATCACTTTAAGACGTATCTTAATGTGTGAAAATGAATATATACATGTTCCCTGCAAGTTTAATAATAATCTTTAAGTGAAACACATATTTTATTAGAAGAGCAACAGTAGATGGTTAATTTGGAACTTTCTGTAGGTCTTTATTTATTAAATTGATTATAAAGGTAGTCTAAATGCCAGACTTAATTGTAGACTCAGTTGTTGACACTCAAAATTAAATTAGAACTATCCTTCTCAAAAAAATTTTTTTGCTTTTTGTTTGTTTGCTTGTTTTTAAAAAAAATACAGATTGTGGGTTTATGTGTTGGTGGTTTTCATTTTGGTCATTTGTTTTGTTTTGTTTCACATTTAGTACAATGGACATGGCACTTGACTTTTGCAAATCTTTTGGTATTTTAGTTCTGATCCAAAATACTCTTTAAAAGTGAATCTCCTGACTGATTTTCTTATGAGCTTTGGTTCACATTACTAAGAGACCTCAGAGCATGTGAACGGGATTTCTTTGGGATCAAATTCATCTGGAAGATGTGCTTCAATTGCTAATAGGCATTCAGTTTACAACTGGGCTTGAGCTACTCTAAATCCATGAAGGGGCTGGTCCTCCTATTAAGACAGAATTAGATCCAGCCCCTTCATGGACTGGGTAGCAACACATGGTAGAATTTCAGAGGTTGATTTCCATCAGTTGTACTTTAGTGGTGTATAACATGCATGTAATTTAAAGCTGGTGGCACCACGTTTTGAACTATTGTTTTCTCAGCCCTTTTATGTAGAAGCAGGTTGTTTATTGATTAGCATATAAAGGAAGTTAAATACAGAAAAGGAAAAACTATACAAATTAGCAGAGTACAACTTAATTTGCTCAAAGCCCATTTAGGTTTCATAGTTGTTAAGTTTCATAGATGTTTATTAAGAAATTGTCTGTCAAGGTTACAACTGTGATAGCTGTGCTTTGGGTAGGCAGAATTCAGCTGAGAGCACCTCCCACCACTGGGGCTTGCATCTGTTTTGATTAGACCCACACACTGTCAGGGTTCAGCCTCCTACAGATCTCCTCCCTAACTAGACAGACTCAAAGCTTTTATTACCTGTAAACTTGTTTTCTCTGGAGATCAGTTATGACTCAGGTATGTTTTCAATGGAAATACTTTTTGTTTTGTTTTTTGTTTTTTTTTTTCCACCCACAAGCTGCAAAAATGTGGAGCAGACAGGATAAAATTTAACAGGAGACCAAGTGATAAATTTCCTTAATTTAACTTAATTTCTTTGTGATTTGCTTTCTGCTTTAATTTGAGAGATGCAGTCTGCTTCGTGCAATCCATGTGTGTGATTATGTTTGCCTTGTCCAGCCGTTCAGGTCTATGCCTGCACAAAACAAACACAAAACAGAGTAAGCACAAAATAAACAAAACCCCCACTTACTCTAGAGAGCATATTAGTTTTGAGCCAGAGAAAGACTGAAAAGCTACAGCTTCTTAGCAGCACAATAATTAGAACACAATATTGGGCAAACATTTACTGCACATCAAATGGTTACTGATATGAAAAACTGACATACATTTCTCCTTCAGAGTTTTGGTGGCAACTTCTACTTTCACCCCTAAAGGGTTATTCTCAACACCAGTCATTTGTTGGAAATGTCCTATCAAGTATGTCCCAGCAGTACAACAGTGCTAGCTTTTGACTACACATGGGATTAAGTGACACAATACTTTCTGAGTTACCAAATTTAAGCATCCTTCTTTGATTTCATCTTTGTTTAGTGGTCCAGGTTTCTACATTTGTTTGAGGAGTTTTTGACGATCATGACAGATATTGATGAAGAAAAGGGGCTCTGAGGGAAAACAGGTACAGTAAAACATGCCAAGTAAAATTAATGCAGTAGGGTTTCCTGTATTATAGTAACCTTATTTAATATTCTTATATAACTACAAATGTAAATTGCTTGAAAGTTGTATTCCCACTGACAGCTTCCCTGCTATTTTATGGCAGTATCCACTGTAGTTAATGGTCTGTCGCAGCTTCCGTTATAAGTTCTGATTTTTCAAGGCTTTATTATACCAATAGAATTGTTAGAAAGGGATTTCATCCTGTGAGAGTCTGGAAAATGACTTTTAGTTTAAATTGGTTTAGCCATCTCTTAAATTAGAGGCAAAGAATTTTTTTTGTTTGTATTTAGGGTTTTACCCATCTTTTTCTTTAATAGGTCAGTTTATTTTCTGCTCTAAACTGGCATAATTTCTCTGAACTTGGCAAAAAAAAACCCCAAATTTGTCTTCTGTCTAGAATATCTGCTTGATAATCAAAGAAGCTATTTTACTACTTTCAATGCACTGCAGATCTGAGTCTGCAGATACGCACTTGTGCAATTTTTCAACAGATGCCCAACAGTGGGAGAAATTTATAATGTGTGAAGGACATGTAACAGAGATCCTGGGTACCCTGTTGCAATGTCAGGCTCCAACTTGCTTGACTACAGCTGCAAGTGTTGTTGTGACAAAATTGCAACACTTCATTTGATGAAAAACCAGGCATAATAAAATGTGTGACAGTATGACACCTTACACAACGTTAGCTTTCATTTGTTTTTCTGGACAGAGAAAAAGCAGCATCTGACCATGCTGTAGCAAGACAATCTGAAATTTTCAAGCAAGGACATTAGAATAAGCGTGAGCTGATTCTTCTGAAATACTGTTGTATGTATACATTGATAATTGAGAGAAAGACATTAATACAATTTGTATCTGTATATACAAATATCTTTATATGTATATATAAATAATTTCTACCCCTCAAAACAATAAGAATTTTATGTTTAAAACTTATTTTGGGTGTTTAACTGTTTCTTTGTAGCATTAGGCTTTGTAAGTGCCTTCTGGAAAGTGTCCCGTAGTGAAATGATACTTGAGGAGTCCTCTTTGTCCAACAATGTAGAGTAAAATGGGAAAACAAAAGGAAAAAAAAACCAAAAAAAACCAAAAAGTGAAGGCTGATGTTTACCTAAATATGTCTATGTATTGTATGCAGGCATTTTTATTAAATGTGTGTATATGCAGCAATTTTATTATCTTTTGATAACATTCTTTCATTTTCAAATGACATTATTGATATTTATGGTGCATTATAATCTGAAGAACTGCTTATGGTCTAGCAAGTAAGTTTTTTATTGGAGGTAATGTGTTACGGGTTGTTGCAGGAAAACAAAGCTACCGGAAACATTTTGTGAATGGACCTTCTTGGAGTCTCTCATGCTACACTTAGGTTCTTGTCTGTCTTTCCCCTCCTTTTGGTACAACAGTCTGAGGAAAACAATTACCTGGCTGTGAGACATATTTCTTGAACAGCAGGATCTGGCTCAGTGGCTTCTGCCTTATATCCAGAGAAGTATTCTTGCACGATGACAAAAAGGAAAATAGGTGACCATTTAGCAGCTGTCTTTACTAGTTAAACTGTTGATTATGTTTTGCCTCTGAGGGAAAAGGTCTTGTGCTTTGTTTATGATTTACAGTTATCCTCTCCTCTGTCCATATGACATTAAGTCTCAAACTGTCTAGATATAAATACATGTTGGTGTATAGATTTGCAAAAGTGAGAAAAATACATGACTTTCAGAAAGACAAATAAATATTAATATGCCTTTAAATAAAGATATGCCTTTTGCCTGTAGATTAGAGATAAATCTTGAGGGCTGGATTTGTTGACAAGACAATAGGTAGCTAATTTCTTTCTTGGTCAGGATTCAAATAATCATCTCATTTTGCAGAAAGGTTGATAAACAGGGAGTACCTTTTGGTAAGTTCAGAGAGGGAAATGTCAGGTTTTGTTTTGTTTTGTTTTCTGGAGCAAAATTGCAAAAGCATTCTCATGAGAAGTTATAATCTCTGACAGCAAATTGTGTTTTTTCCTGCTTCTGAGGCATAGAAATTTCTTTGCAAAGTTCAGGGGGAGGATATGTGTTCTCCTGCCTATAAGAGCTTATTTGAAACACCACAAGGTGATTGCACCCAAAGCTTTTAGAGTTTTGCAGTATGCATAGAAGAATTCTTGGATAAAAATCTGCTGAGCGTAATTAAATGTGTCCTGATATCTTTGTATGTAGAGTAATTTTACTTACAAATCAGTTCCAGCATGGATCTCAAAAATCTCAGAATTAGTAGGTTACTAATTAAATACCACCGGATAATGAAGGTAAAAATGCTATTTATGTGATTAATGATGAATATTTTCAGAGGTGTAATGAAGCAATCTTATTATTTTGTTCCATTTGCATTTGTGGTATGTGATAAAAGTTTATAAATGAGATAATTTGTTCAATATTTATGCATTTATCTCTTTATAATAGGGTAAACCAAAGGCCGTATACCTGAAGCTGCAAATGACATATTACTTCCTGTTGGCTTACAATATGATAATGATATCCAAGCAGTGGTAAATAATATAATGTATACAATCTGTCATGAGAGAACTGCCATCTAATACTGTGAATCAAAGATTCATGTGCTCTTGAGATATTAGTGATTATTTTTATTCATCATAATAGTTGTCCAGCTAAGCAGATGAGATAGTCATATAAAAACCAATACATTTTTGTTAATCATGACATGGTCTATTGAAAAGAAACCTAGAGACTGTATCCTCAGTAAAGGGAGAACTTAAAACTCAATATTTGGTTATCTAGATCCCATCAATAGGCACTTGGACTCTTAAAATATCTTTGGAATAATGTAAATCTGGAAAAATACTTCATATGGTGTACTATCACAAGCTAGTTTAGACCTATGGGACCAGAGAAATCTCCCAGTTATTAAGATAGGAAAGACATACCTCAGGTCTGTTTTATTTGGAAGTACAGTATAGGCAACCACAATTATCCTCATTCCTGCACCTTGGTTTCAACTGGGAAAAAGCCTTGCGAGGTCAGAAGTGAGTTACCTTGTACCACAGGTGATCTCCCATCTGCCCCTGATCTGAATGTAACCTCTGATGCCTGAGGAAATGTTTGTGCTCCCATGAAGTGTGATTTTTTTTGTTTTCCTAACCATATGAAATGATCTAATGTAAGGCATTAATCCTGCTGGAAACTTTGCTTCTTGTGTAATTACAAACATTTACATTAGTTGATCTCTTTTTCATCTATAGGAGATGCTTGGTTTTGAGCACAGAGGCTCTTTATTGTTCACAGTAAGCACCTGCTGTAGTGCAGTAATCTGCTTTGCTCCCCTGTTTCCAGCAAGCATGACTGTACTTGCCTCTTCATTGTGGGGAAAAAACCTCATGCCTCCAGCCTGACTGATTATTTTGATTTTATTTTTTTTTTTTTTGATGTTGTACCTGCACCCACACCCTAAACAGCAGAACATCTTAAAACCCTGGTCAGCGCCCCACAGTGCCTGAACCACTACTCTCCTTCTGGTCCCTGACATACTGAGGGAGGAATTTAGCAGTGGGGAAGAAAGCAAGGCACAACCTCTGCAAAGGAATATTTAATTAAATACATTCAGGGCTTTATTGAAAGCACTCAACTACCCCTGAAATATGAAGAATCAAAAATTCAGACATGCTCTCTCCCTTTTTCTTCTCTTTGGAAAGCTGATTTTCAACAGCATTGAGTCTGAGTATGCTTTGTACATGAAAAAAGATTCCCGTTTAGTTTCCTTACATGCCATTTTTGTCTCTGGCCATATTTTTAGATGACCATAATCAAACCATGAGACCATCTATTATTACTGCAATGTTGAGTTTTCTTACATTTTGCTTTCTTTTTCCATTCTGAAGGTGTTTATCATTAAAGCAATCTGCATCTTTGTTTTCTCATTTTCATTAAGTTATATTTGGATTTTGCCAGATAAGTTCTCTTCCACGTGCTGCTGTTCATAGTCATGTGGTATGTTCCTGTTCATGTGCTGAATAAGTCAATTTGCTTCATGTAGTAAAATAATTCAAGAAGTAGAGAATTCTCAAACAGTCAGGGTTTATCCTTATTCACATTTACAACATTTTCTCTTGAAAATTCTCTTCCACCTCTCCTCGTGTGGCACTCACTGTCATATAAAACCTGATATTATTTTGGCGTGCTTGCCTGGTTTCCTTAGAAACCTTTCTGAGTGATTTCCTATAAAGGAAATTATCATCCCACATTCAGGAAGGTACAGTTACAACTGAATAATGTTTTGACAGAAATATCAAAATTAAATTGCACACCTTGCTTTAGCACCATATCTGAATTAGCCTGATTTATATTACAAATCTTAAATGCCTTCTCTTCAATTCTGAGCCACAGATCAATGTCCATCATGTTTAGAAAGTCATCAGATGAAGAAAGGTCATGGCTAATCTGGGTACTGAAGCATTATATGGAGTAATTTCATTTTGCAAATCTGATTGGCGTAGAGTCTTTTTAGCTGACAAACCAGACATTTTCATCAGACATAGGAAATGTTATTATATCATGTGTGAATTTTGCTACCAGGCATTACTTTAGCAGCACGCAATGCACTGAAAGTTACACTTAGAATTTGGCCTCCAGAACAGTATCAAGAATTACTTGAGGATGTTGAGGCTTTGATTCTGATTGGCAGTCAACAAGTTCACTTACACTGACCGATGGTCGTTTGAAACATCAGATACCACAGGCCTTTCAAGGCATTTGAGCATCACATGAAACCATTTGTTTTATCTAGCATCTGTAGCAGATTTGTACCTGTTGCTTTATTATAACTGTTGCACCCCTGTGTACAGAAATATCATAGAATCATAGAATGGTAAGGTTGGAAGGGACCTCAACGATTATCTAGTTCCAATCCCCTGACATAGACAGGGACACCTCCTACTAGTACAGGTTACTCAAGGCCTGGTCCAACCTGGCCTTGAACACCTCCAGGGAGGGAGCAACCACAACCTCCCTGGGCAACAAGTGCCAGTGCCTCACCACCCTCACTATAAAGAACTTCCTCCTAACATCTGGTCTAAATCTCCCCTCTGCCAGTTTAAACCCATTGCCTCTTGTCCTGTCATTGCAAGACCTTGTAAATAATCCCTCCCCATCCTTCCTGTAGGCCCCCTTCAGATACTGGAAGG
>VWZE01013827.1:167518-197894 GCA_013396675.1 Eubucco bourcierii | reverse complement strand
GTCACTGACAAAGATGTTAAACAGCACTGGTCCCAGCACTGACCCCTGAGGGACACCACTTGTCACTGGTGTGCCTTGTGCCACAGTTTTCCTGATACTGTGGTGTTGCAGGGCCGGCTATAGCTGATTGTTCTTAGCTTCTGCCAGACTGTAGTGTAGGTATTTTTTATTCAAGTATTATTAAATGTGTATAAAGAGAAGTAATGTTCTTGAATTCTCTGCTGCAAATTAAATAAGCTTCAAATATTGGTCATACTAATGTGTAATTATTGCCTTTCATATTTTTCTGGGTTTTTAAATTGTTTTTGTGAGGAGAACAATGATGCAGTTTTATCTATACATGAACGCTGGGGAGGCTGATGCTTGCTTTGGTAGCATGTGCCTCTTGTGGTCAGAGTACACGAGACTAAAATAGGGTCGCTTATTTCTCTCTCCATCCTCATGTACACTGTTTTTCTTTGACAGTTAATGCCAATTGAATTTTCATTTACTTGTAAAATTGTTGCTCTGAAATTTTGTGAGTATCCTACTGAAACCAAAGCTTCCTAGTTGTGTTTACTTTGGAATAGCTGGTTATTATTCCTATGCATGCAAAACATATGCAGATCATAGAATCATAGAATCAAAGGTTGGAAGGGACCTCAAGGATCATCTAGATCCAGCCCCCTGCCATAGGCAGGGACACTTCCCACTAGCACAGGTCACTCAAGGCCTCTTCCAGATCTCTTTGTATAAAGCCGTGTATTAGAATAATTGCATCCCCACTACCTTCCCAAGTTTAATAGCGCATCATGAATTCTTTAAGACTTGAGATCAAGTTGAATGCCATTTCTGAAGTAAGAAAAAAAATATTTTGCACTGTTTAAAATGTAAAGTTTACATTGAGGATAAGTTACATATGCGAATACATGTGATGATATATATAAAAGATATATAGAGGCAAAACCTTACAAATTAAATACTTTACTGTAGTAGCAGGCTGATACAGTGAAGTGATGTAGTAAATTAGTTCTGGGTTTTATGTGATGCAGTATAAAACCTCCAAATTAAAAGTTGGAACTGTTAGGCAATAAAACTTACATGGATGGAGCTTTCTCTTAGTCATTGATCACTCTGCTACTGTTAACTTTTAAAAAACTATTTTGTGCTTTAGAAAAGTGTATCTGAGTGCTGGAAAAAGTTCCTATTGTTACATTTGTAATTTGCTGTCTAACATAGGCATATAATAAAACATCCTAATATTCTGCTATATCACTATTGATTTGAATTTATGAGCATAAAGCAAATCATATGTTCAAAAATATCTGAGCAGAATCTCGTAGAATTCTGATATTTCATATAGGGGCAGGATTGAAGCAGATTGTTTTTTGAAGACATTGTAAGAAAAGTGTTTTTATTGGGTTTTTTTTTCTGTTTGTGTTTTTGTGGTTTTGTGTTGGTGGTTTTTTTTGGTGTTGTTGTTTTCACATAAAATTAGACTTTCTTTGCAATCCATATCTGCCTTTCAGATGATATTAAAATCTGGACCATTAGAAGCTCTTATCTCCATAATGATAACTGGTTTGTTGTCATATGAGATTCTTGAATCAAAACTGGAATTTTGGAGTGCTCTTGGTAAAATTTTCTCAAATAAAATTTTAAATCTATGTGCAACACATGTGCCATGTGCAACATAAAAAACACCATTTTAATTTTTGGATATGAAGGTTTTATTAACACTTTCTAGAATTTATCTATTGTTCTCCCTTTTGCTATGAGTAACATGTAGATTGCCAGAGTCTTTTATATAACATATCTGCTGTATAGTTTACTGTAAATTGTTTTTTCACAATAGAATAACTAAATGCAGTACCATTAGTTAGTCATATTCTGTTGTATTTTGCTGTGCTGTTACGAATTGTGTGACTGTCTGAACTATACAAGAGAAAACCTTTCTGACTAATTATTAGTGATATCATACATATGACAGTATTCCACTGTCAATAATTTTCACAACACAGTTTTAATAATTGTAGTTGCAGCTATCTTCTGAGTGTGTTTCATGCAGTTAATGAACCTTGACCATGAGCTCTGTTACTGCAAAACATGCAAGAGTTAAGGACTCACTGCAAATATTTGTTAAGTGTTATTATTTAAAGTAAGTGGAATGGAATGTACCTTAGATTTAAGAGTTTGTGTTGAAGGCAGAGAAGAGGGTTATTTATTACCGAATGGAATTGGGAAGGGTGCTGCAAAGGTAGCATTGGAGACCAAAATTCCCTTTTTATCCAAAGAAATGATTAAACAGGCTAAATATTGGCATGACTGTGAGTCTGTAACTCCCTTATGCAAAACAATACAAATCAGAATTCCTCATGCCTTTAGGTTTTTCTCAAGCTTTCCTTTTAAAAGTTTTGTAATAATTAATATGAGGCATATCTCTGTAAATATTTGTTTTTCATATTCTTCAGCTAAATTACAGATTTTTTTAATTAATCCTTAAAGTGATGTTTGCAGTTGCAAAACAAAACAAGCAAACAAAAAGTAATAATTTTGATGATTCAAAACATTTAATTTTCAAAGCAGTTTTTAACTTTTTCTGAGTTAAACTGAAGGATTTGCTGCATTTTTTATTAAAATGAGACGGTGTTTAATTTAAAATCCATAAACGCACAACCAGACAAAATTTTTCAGGGTATTTTTCAGTTGAATTTGCTGCATGAATTTGAAAAATCTTTCTTAAGTATCTTGAAAAATATGGAGCTGAACTTGTGTTTTTCTCAAAAAGTCCCAACCTGGTACTTGCAAAATCTATGTGTCTTAAGAAGTATAGCATATGCACATAAACCTACCAGGGAAATGCAGAACTCTAGTGAATAACATCTGCATGTATTCATGTCTCTGCATTAATAGTTTTCAGTGGTTTACTGCAGTGGTCTCTCTGAGCTCCTGTTGCATAAAGGTGAGAAGCTAACCGTGGGGGTCAGTTAGTCTTACTGCTGAATAGCTATTAATAGCCAGCAATAACCACCTTTATGCTTGCATTTTAAATTCACATTAACATATCCTGACTTCTGAACTTAAATAGTCTATGTAAGCAAATGTGGAAAAAATACCATATGCCCCCTATTTTAAAACTATTTTCATTTGGCATATGTGAACAGTGTAATCAAGTCCTGTTTTGCCTGGTATGGTGCTGGGAAGGAGGCTTAGATGTCAAGTTAGTTAACTAGTTGCTCCTTATTCCTTGTCTTCTGAGTGTCTTTCAGGCCTGAGATCTGATGTCTTCCCAGAAAACTGTTGCAGTAGACCATGTTAGGCTGCAGTTTTGCTCTCCATTGGTCTACTGCTACTGGTATCGTTTCTATCAGGTCATTAACAATTGCTGCTTCAAAGATGCGTGTGTTGTAAGGCACAAGTTTCAGCACATTTAATCCTAACTCTACTTGGTTTATTTTTCCTAATGTATAGAAGTAATACCTGTGAAGGTTAAAAGAAAAAGAAAAAAAAAAGGCTGACCTTTGTGAGCAAGAGAAATTAGCTGAAATGTACATCATTGTCATGTAATAAGAGAACCACAGAATAATTTGAGTTAGAAGGGTCCTTTAAAGATCAGCTAGAGAATTCTGCTACTATGGGCACATACACATTTAACTAGATAGGCTGCTCAGGGCCCCATCCAACTTGACCTTGAACGCTTCCAGGAATGAAACACGCAACTTCTCTGGGCAACCTCTTGAAGATTGTTAGTCTGTCCAAGCACTTTCTTTGTCATCTATCACAGGTAGACATTTTTTTTCACTTATTTGGTTTGAGTAGCTTTTGCAGGAGGTCTCTGTAGAGTAGAAAGGGGTATTTCAGGTATATGTGAAGTCATTACTACTCATGATGATGACTTCTATCAAGGCCTATTGATGGATACTTGCAATTTGGAATGCATGCTGTGAGAAGAGTGTGTGTTAGAATTAGAAGAAAAAGGAAAAAAAAAGACAGAAAAGGATATTTTTAAAGCATTATCAGCATTTTCATAGAATCATAGAATGGTAAGATTGGAAGGGACCTCAAAGATCATCTAGTTTCAACCCCCTGCCATAGGCAGGGACACCTCCCACTAGTACAGGTCATTCAAGGCCAAGAGTAACCTGGCCTTGAACCCCTCCAGGGAGGGAGCATCCACAACCTCCCTGGGCAACCTGTTCCAGTGCCTCACCACCCTCACTGGTAAGAACTTCTTCCTAACATCCAGTCTAAATCTCCCCTCTGCCAGTTTAAACCCCTTACCTCTTGTCCTGTCATTGCAAGACCTTGTCAGTAGTCCCTCCCCAGCCTTCCTGTAGGCCCCCCTGAGATACTGGAAGGCTACTATCAGGTCTCCTGGAAACCTTCTCTTCTCCAGGCTGCAGAGCCCCAACTCTCTCAGCCTGTCCTCATAGCAGAACTGCTCCAGCCCTCTGATTATCTTTGTGGCCCTCCTCTGGACCCACTCCAACACTTCCATGTCCTTCCTGTGCTGAGGGCTCCAGAACTGCACACAGTACTCCAGGTGGGGTCTGAGGAGAGCAGAGTAAAGTGGCAGAATCCCCTCCCTTGCCCTGCTGGCCACGCTGCTCTTGATGCAGCCTAGGACTCGGTTGGCTGTCTGGGCTGCATGTGCACACTGCAGGCTCATGTTGAGCTTTTCATCAACCCAGACTCCAAGGTCCTTTTCCTCAGGGCTGCTCTCCAGCCATTCACCACCCAGCCTGTATTTGTGCTTGGGATTGTGCCTACCCAGGTGCGGGACCTTACACTTGGCCTTATTGAATTTCATAAGGTTGGCCTGGGCCCACCTCTGCAACCTGTCCAGGTCCCTCTGGATGGCATCCCTGCCCTCTAGCAAGTCGACTGTGCCACACAGCTTGGTGTCATCTGCAGACTTGCTGAGGGTGCACTGATTCCTCTGTCCATGTCACTGACAAAGATGTTAAACAGCACTGATCCCAGCACTGACCCCAGAGGGACAGTGAGCGTCAAATGCCTTATGCAGGTCCAGGTAGATGACATCAGCTGCCCTTCCCTTCTCCATTGTCGCTGTGACTTTATCACAAAAAACCACCAAATTTGTCAGGCAAGATTTGCCCTTGGTGAAGCCATTGCTGGTTACCACCAATCACCTCTGCTTTGTTTTCAGTTTGCCTTAGCAGAGATTTCAGCAGGATCTACTCCATGATCTTGCCAGGCACAGAGGTGAGGCTGGCTGGTCTGTAGTTCCCAGGGTCATCCTTTTTTAATTTTAAGATTAAATGGAAATTTACCCAAATAAGAGATAACATGGAAAGGTAGTTCAAATACTTTGTTTACTGAGATACCACTTGCTGGGTGCCTGGAAGTACAAGTAAACATTTGAGTGAAGTTTCACTCTACTGCGTGTAGGTTTGCATGGTGGGACTGAGTCATTCCTGACACTGACTGGCTGATCTGTTTCTCGAAATAAAAATACTAGTTTTAAAATTTAAATAAATGAATTAAATAAATAACAATAGAGTTGCTTTCATCTTTACTCTCATAGAATAAATTAAATTTTTATCTAATCTTTCCTGAAAAGTTTCTCCAAATATAGAACATTAAAAGAATATTATACTAGTCAGTGCCTGAAAAAAAATGGAATTTAGGATCTTAAACTCACAAGGACAATATATGTATTACATTTGTGAAAACTACCATAAGTCATTATTTTGTGTAAATTGTCTCCTCTGAAAACTGTTCTTTTGTAAGTCTTACACAGATACAAATCGGTGGAAGAAAGGCAAAAAACCCCACAAAGTAAATCTCATTGTAATTCAGTTACAGTAGATCTTGCAGGTGTTCTTATGGTGGCAACCTGACACATTATGTCCAAGGAGTGAGTGTTGAGGTAGAATCATAGAATCATAGAATGGTAAGGTTGGAAGGGACCTCAAGGATCATCTAGTTCCAACCCCCTACCGTAGGCAGGGACACCTCCCACTAGTACAGGTTACTCAGGGCCCCATCCAATCTGGCCTTGAACACATCCAGGGAGGGAGCATCCACAACCTCCCTGGGCAACCTGTTCCAGTGCCTCACCACCCTCACTGTAAAGAACTTCTTCCTAACATCCAGTCTAAATCTCCCCTCTGCCAGTTTAAGCCCATTGCCCCTTGTCCTGTCATTGCAGGACCTTGTAAATAATCTTTCCCCAGCCTTCCTGTAGGCCCCCTTCAGATACTGGAAGGCTACTATCAGGTCCCCTCGAAGCTTTCTCTTCTCCAGGCTGAAGAGCCCCAACTCTCTCAGCCTGTCCTCATAGGAGAGCTGCTCCAGCCCTCTGATCATCTTTGTGGCCCTCCTCTGGACCCGCTCCAACACTTGCTGGAATAATTTTTATCATCATGGCTGAGTTGGACTTACAGCTTTTTATTGAGGCGGTTAACGCTCAGCCTTGGTAAGCAGTAAGGCTTGCCTGCTGCTTTTTCCAGTGACTCGTCTGTGGATTATAAAAAATAAAATTCAATCTTGTTTAAAATTTGGATAATTGTTTGGAAAGTCCCTAAAAAAGTCCACATACGGGAAATTAAATAAATACTTAAATTGTTAATTTTCAATTATAATCTCACAGTCATTGTCAATAAATAAAGAAATGCTTAAAATAAAACAAAGAACAAAGAAAATATTTGGGTTTGTGGTTTGGTTTTTTTTTTTTTATTTCTATAGCACATTTAGTGTTAGGAACTTCAAACTTTTCGAATAATGATTAAGACTGAACAAACCCTAGGCTTAGAGGCAGGTATTCTATTTTAGAAAAAAATGTATTGAGTTATGGATTGATGGAATACTTTTATCACAAGCAGTCCATCTTGAAAGTCATCAACAGAATGTAACAGTTTGTGCTTTCATACTTGTTATATATAAAGGCAGCCATGGAATTAGTAAACAATATGTAAATGTTAAGAAAGGAATGTAGTGTTCACCACAACAAAGTACCTTAACAGCCAAGATGCTCTCAGTGACAGTAAAATAAAGAACTTCTGTGGTGGTGTACGGAAGAAACTAAACAGTTGTTGAAGGTACAAAGGTACTTGTTCCTGAGATTCAAAGTGTCCCTTGCTGTCCTCCTACCAGAAGAAATAAAAACTCATGAGGATACAAGCAACAAGAATGTAAATTCAAAAAGGAATATTTTATGGGTGGATATATAAAAATATTTTTCCATAATGAAACTGAAAAACAAAGTCCTAGAACACAGAGAACATGGACTGAATTTCTCATTTCAACTTGTTTCAAAGAAAATCTTTAAACCAAGTACAGCGTAGCTCAATCAAATACCTACTGAGGACTTTCTGGACTATATGGTTTATTCTGTATTTGTGTTGTCAAAGCTCTTTCAGTTTATGTAAACAGATAGTTGATGGTGTAGAAACTGAACTTGAGTCTCTTCGCTGAGGTGAGTATATTTATCACTAAATATAGAATCAGTATCTCTTATGCATCTTCTGAGCTCCTCCAGATTTTTAAAAAATTTTTTTCTTTGGTGGCAGCTACCACCTACTAAAGTCTATGCTGGCTTTTCTCTACTACTATTGCAAAAGAATGTAGCATAAGCTACAATTACGCCTTCATTTTGGTAGCCAACATGCTATATTGCCTTCATCACTGTAGTAACTTGCTGCCTCCTACTCGTAATGTATTTATCCTCACAGTGCTCCTGTGATGTTGAGCAGATGGTAAAATGAGTCACTTTCAAGATCAGACACAAAGACTGTGGTGGAACCAGTCTTGGGTTTCCTTCAGCTTTCTGCTAGGCCCTTCATGCTCTGCTGGAAACTATGTGTCCCCGTGGGGCAGTGGACATCATATTCTCCTTTCTTTAAACCCTTAGGAAATGCGGAGGTCCTGTGGTGGCCTTCCATAAACATCCAAAAATGATGGTTCAAGCTTGGCATAGCTGCACAGTGTTATGGAGTTCTCGTATTATGCTGACTGTAAGACTGTCGAAGACAGTCTTGAGGCAGATTGAAAAGTTCAGCTGTCTTGCATTTCCTTTGACTAGCACATGTTGGCTCCTACTGAATTAGTCAGCAGATTAATTTCATTCTATTGATTCTACTGGCAATTGCTACAAGTGTCTCTTCTTGGATAAGCTAGCTGGGTTTATAAGGACACTGGAGCCATGAGTGATGTATTACATAGTTCCTGTGTAGTCTTCTGCACAAGGTAACTGTATGGCAGTGCTTCTGTGAGACGTGGAGGATATAACTGAATGAAGCAGCCTTTTTTCTGGGAATCTTCACATCCTTCTAGAGACACTGCTCTTTCCTAGTTGACTCACTTGGAAAGTATGTTGTCTCTTACATGCCACTGGCAGTGTTTTTGGCAGGGAGGCTGATGGTACCTCATTTAATTCTTTTTAAGTGATTTTGGGCTTTCACTTTGTTAAACCTGTTGCATTAACAATCTAGTCCAGCAGTCACATATTAATTTATGTAAAAATTAAATGCAGCAACATGACATGGAAAAATTCCCAGAAAGAAAAAAAATATATTAAAAAAATTACCTTTGGTATTAAGTGCTAAACTGACACAATGGGAGCAGAACAGAGATTTTTGAAAGCATGTCATGTGCTACTTCTTCCCAACAGCCCACAGATTCTGCTTTCTTTTTCTTTTCTCACTGTTTTCTGTCACCTGTGCTCTCATTGTATCTGTTGTATTCTCTGGGGAAATAATTTAATTATGGCACTTTCTGTTATTTTGTTGTTGTTCTTCAGGATTTTTGTTTGTTTGGTTTGTTTTTTTACTGTAGGTAGGATTTTGTTGATGAAATATATTTGGGTTGGGTTTTAGTTTTGTTTCGTTCTATTTAAAGCATTTGTAGGGGAGTGGAAAATCCAGAGAATAGGCCTAGTTTCTATACTTTGGTGTGAAACAGAAACGATATTTAGCTTACCTCTAATGATCAAAAGATTTGAAAATGAAATATTGGCACGTTGTATGCTAAGGTCTTGCTGAATTGCAGCAACAACCTTCTGATATGTCAGCGAATCCTCAGTTTTGTGTCAGCAGAAAACTTGCTGAGGGTATGCTCTGTTCCTTCATCCAACTCATTGACGAAGACGTTGAACAAGACTGAATGCAGTACTGACCCCTGGGGAACACCTCTAGCTACAGCCTCCAATTAGACTCTCCATTACTGATTACAACCCTCTGATCTCTGTCATTCATCCAGTTTTCATTCCATCTCACTGTACTCTCATCTAACCCACGCTTCCTAAGTTTACCTATGAGGATATTATGGGAGGCAGTGCCGAAAAGTTTGCTGAAGCTGAGATTGTTGAGGATGACATCCAATGTGTTCCCCTTATCTGCAGTGCTAGCCACACCATCATAGAAGAGCAATCAGATTGGTGAAGCTTGATTTCCCCTGTATGAATCCAAACTGACTACTCTTGATAATCTTCTTTTCCGCTATAATTTTTGCTACTTCTTATTTCCTTCTGTAATTTTGAGATTTTGAAAATAAAATTTCTCTGATTTCCTTTCAAACTGTTTTCCATTTCTAAATAGTTTCACATGAAATTAACAATTTTATGGAGCAGTAGTTGAGATAGATTGTTGCAGAATTTGTGTAATACTTATAACAGGATTTCCATATTCATTTAAATAACATGCTGTTTTAGTTTGTATTCACTTGTGAAATTACTAAGAAATAGGATTCAATCCATATTTGTTAATACACAGAATAGGTAAGAGAGGGGAGAATTACTAGACATAATAACAAACTCAAATGGCCAAGGTTATCTGTAAAACTCCTGCCATCCTTGCAATTCAGAACTGGTTTAGGGAGTAATATTGAAGGAATAAGAGGGAAACTTAACCAAAATCCCTTCTGCCTAAAGCGTCTTTGTCTATGCAAATCCATAACATTTAATTTTCTCTGTAAATATCTTACTCCACAGCCTTTACTCTCCACTCTGATAGGTGACAGTCTCCCCCTGGCCTTTAATGCTAGAGTAGTCATCTAGGGATATGGAAAACATCAAAAGTTACTAGTTTTCTATGAATTTGTTGTCAAGTGTTGGTATTTTTTGAGAGCTGCAGAATATCTATGTGTGAATTAATACAGGTTAAAATGTTATGACTATGCATGCTGAGTTTGCCAATTCTCTTTCCAGCTTGCAAGCTTCTGTTTATTTTTGTCTTTAATGTCTCAGGGATGAGAAAAAGTAGACATCTGCTTGGGAAGAAGTCACCACCTATATTATGGAAATGGGGTAGATTTTGGATACAGCTGCAACTTTGAGGCCAGATGCTGAGACGACTGCTTCCTGAGGAAGGCATCTTGGTAGCATTGCAGCTTTTGACCTGCTGGAAAGTCCAAATAAGCAGGAACCAAGCTCCACTGGCAACAACATTTAAGATTATTTCAAGAAGATGACTGACAATGAACACAATCTTGGATTTGAGAAATAAACTTGCAGTTCAGCAAACTGTTCTAGTTGAGTTGCTGACATCTGCCCTAGGGAGTCAGCACTGAAGTATCAAACATATGATGCAATGGTGCAGAACAAATTACATTTAAAACACACAAAGGAAAGGACATCAATATGCCCAGAAATGTCAAACCTGGTAACAAAATAATGAAAGGAGATGAGCTGAGTTAGCACTGGTAAGATAACAAGCACTTTATTCAATATTCAAGTAAGTGAAAGGTTGCTACAGAAAAAAAAGGAGTATCTTGCTCTTCATGGCCACTGGCGATTAGACAAGAAATGGTCTTCTAAAGATTTTGCTGTGTTGAATACAGGTCATGATTAAAACTAAAAAGAACAAAAATTAAACTTTATCCAAGGATTAAAAAAAAATCAAATGATACCTTGAGAGTATTAGATTCCAGGGAACCTAATTCTGTCATGTGTTGCTATAGGAAGAGAACAACGAAAATAAACTTGTGTTGATTTCATTATATTCCACATAAAGAAAGATGTTCTGTAGGCTCTGTTCAGGAGCTTCTATGAGATCTAGCTTTGTTCCAAGAGATCTTGCTGCCTAAATTTTAAATATGATATGACGAATGTGGATAACGCATAGTAGGGAAGATGGTGGGGTAAAAAGGGACAAAGAGCACAGTGATGAAATCTTCTAAGGCTCAGGTTAGACATAAGAGTAAACGGTGTAAGTTAATAAAGAAAAATAGAATGGTGAGTGTGTCATTTTGCCTACTATGGTCAATAAATAATTTCAGTAATGTTGTGAATATCATCCATCTTTATATACCACATCAAGTGAGACCAAAACCCTAAAATCTGTTGCTACCTGACGTCCTTCTTGTCCTCTCCTCATCTATGTGCATAACATCTCAGCTTTCTTCCACTGGCGCTCTCCTCACTTCATCAGGCTGTTGTGTTCTTCCCCATCACCCCCACGTAACCAGAAGCTTGGCTGTGCTGAAGAGAACAGGGGCATCATGCCATGGGTTTCAGGAAAACCAAGTTTTCACTTGATCTAGGAGCAGAGTTTTGCCACGTTTGGCAGGCGAGCCCTGCTCATTCCTGCCAGAGTAGCAGAGAGGGAAGCATCTGGAAAGAGACCTGGTACTTCTGCCGTGCCCACACTGCATGACACTCGCTTTGCTGGCCATGGGATTGTACTGGGCACAAAAATAGTACAGAGATGGGTTTAGAGTGGAAGCCTAGGTAGATAATCAGACAACTTTTGTCCAGAGAAATAATAATAATTTCCGGTAATAGAAATTGCCACAGTGGCACCTGCTAAGGGATGCAAACATTTACCAGGCACCAAAATTGCTAACGGGGAAGAGATAAGACAGCAAGATACATCTAAGAATTGAATTGTGCACAGTGAATACACTACAGTATTTCATGGTCAAACCAGAAGTACAGTTTGTTTTTCCCACATAACATGGCAAATCCTGCACTATTGTTCTTGAATGTGATGTGAATGATGTCAGAGTATATGACATTAAAAAATCACACATTTTCTTGAACCGCTTACAATCTTCCATCTACTTTTTGTTAGGAATACAAATATGCAGTTCATGTTTTAAATTAAAAATGGTAAGCTTATTAATCACTGGGAAGCTCTACAAAGTTATTAATTTTGAAATATTAACATTACAAACCTTTACCCAGCAGTACATAAAAGAAACACTTCACAATGATATTTTGTTGCCAGATTTTGAGTTTTGATTAAGCTGACGTGTTGTTTTTTTTTTTTTTAACAACCCAGTAATTTTCTTTAGAGTACTGCTAAGGTTTAGACTTTAAATTGCAGTTAAACTGAGAAAGGATTCCATTGTTATAACAGAATATCAAAATCACACCTAACTTTTTTTTTAATTAAAAATATATTTATTTGGCAACTTTAAAAAGTCACTTCTATGTCATTTGAGTAGACTGAGTTTACATTTGGAAATAAGCACTTGTCTTTTTTTTTTAAGAAAAAAGCTGAGCCTTATGCCTTTGTAATATTGAAGACAAAGAATGTTTAGCTGCACTAAACATTTCATGAATTTAAACCATCTCATCCATCTGATCGTGAAATAATGACCTTTTTGATTAGAAATATTTTTCCTATAAACTTTAATTTCGAGGGGTGTATATAACTAATGAAAATCAGAAGTCACGAAACATCAAGTCTGTTACACATTCACATGGTTTCTGCATGGAATTCTTTTCATGCTCATATGTGTGGTCAGGTTTTCTCACATTTTAAAGCAAAGCCACCCTTATCTTGATCACTTTCAAACCCACTTCTTCACTTGGTTTCAGAGCACTGAGAATGTTTTTTAGGTGGAGCTGTGGGCTGCACTATAGAACACTCCAAGTTCTACTTCAAGTTCAAGTCATTTAAAGCTTGTCATATTCCAGTGCAAAGAAACAAGTTGTCTTGTATAAACCTTTTTTTTTTTTTTTCCTTTCCTTCCCCTTAATTTTTCAAGTCACATTGTTGGGAGATAGATTTTGTGCAAGATGCTGAGTAGGCAGTAGAAGATCTGGGAGATGGTACAGGGGTTATGGAGGAGCTTTGTCTGTCTCCCTAGCAGAAAGGTTGCCTGAGTAGCACGAGATGCTTTTTACTGAATATGCTGAACTTAAGAATGTGTGGACAACTCCCTTCCCCTGCTTAGACTTTCCTCTGCCTTACCAGACAGCAGCCTCCTGTTATACTTCCTGTCTGCTGCATCTCCTCACCCTTGCTGAGTCATAGCTTCAGGTGAGTATTTCTGAGCAATTGTATGTGACTCAAATGAGCCTATCTCCACTGGAAAAACAATGCAAAACTCTTGTACTCTTGTATTGAAAAATACAGGGGAGTTTGTAGCTGGTTGCTCTAGGTGCTTTCTTAAATTAGGACATCAAGTCACAATGCCAGGGATATACTAAATGGCTGTACAATTAATATCAATATATTACTATTCTATATGGTATTAAACTGGTATTTAATATAATGTATTGATATTAATTGACCTGTGAACAACCTTGTCTAATGAAAGGTCTGCTAGGAGTGTTCATCTTCTGTTCACCTGTTCAACTGTCTGAATTGAACATTTTTAATATACTCTGCTAATATTGGAATGGCACTTTAAAAATCAGTATAACCAACCAGTTAAATAGCAGCATTCTGTACTGAAAGATTAAATTCTCTAATTTATGGAAGGAAACAGTGACTATAAGTAATGCTTCAATTTGCTTCCCAAGTTGCAAAGTTTGACTTGAACTTCCCTCTAAAGCAGTGCTTATAACTCCAGTAAGCCACAGAATCACAGAATGATAGGAGTTGGAAGGCAGTTCTGAACATCATCTATTGCAGTGCCCCTGCCAGAGCAGGTTCACCTACAGCAGGTTGCACAGAATGGCATCCATCCTCAAAGCAAAAGAAGTTCCTCTTCACATTTAGATGGAAATTCCTATGTTTAAGCTTGTGCCCAAAATTCTTGTTTTCTGTTAGAGGTACTGCTTAAGGACATAGGAAGTCAGTGGTTTCACTGAGAGAAGAGACTGAACTGTATTTTGAGTGTGTGATCAACTGATCTACCAAGGTGGGTTGTTTTAAATGCAAAGGCAACATCAAAAGTATGCAAACATGGAAATTCACCACATTAAGTAGGAGTGGCTAGTACCTGAGGTAAACTAAAATGAAATCTGTCAAGGAAAATGGTAGGTAGCACTGGCTGGGAAAGTTTAAAGATGGAGATCATAATTACTGTTGCATGGAAAAGAAAACTGTGATCTGTTCTGTCTTGGAGTACGCTGTGGTTTGCCTAGGTTGAAAGCTGCAGTTAGCAGTTTCTTGAAAAGTTCTTCTGTCCCAAGCATTGTGAAAAGGTTGCTGCTTCTATTCTGGCTCAGATTAGCTTGCTGCTACCCTCCACACTGAAATGAGGCATTTGTCTGTAAGTTAGAATACACTTTATCCTTGAAAAGGCTTTTAAATATGGTACAATCACTAGAAGTGACGTATTTCCCAGCCTTAGCCCTGAACAATCATAGTAAGATATTTTAAGACACTGTTAGCCAGTGTGTCCAATGTATTTTTTGTAACACATAAGCTGTTAGACAGGTACATTTATCCTAAGTGACTATGGAAGAATAAGACAATGTAATTCACAAATTAGTTCACTAAATTATGTACTCTCTACAGAAAGTGAAGGCTGTGGTTGGAAATTTGTCTTAGAATTTGCCATCTTTTGTTGATATTATTAGTTCCAAAATGCTCTCACTATTTGAAATTTATTTAATTTTGTTCATTCTACTTGGTATAATCATTAACTTTTGACAAATAGTGAAAACAAAGCATATGTAAATCCACCATTTGCTTAATTTTCACTTGTAAATCAGAAACAGGCTGGAGTTGAGTTTCTCTTTGTTACCTTGGAAACAAGTGGAGGCTTGACTTCAAGTAGCTCTACACTTAAGATGAAAGGTGGAGCTTCGATGTTGCAGTTCTTATTATGATGCAGAAAGGGATGTTTTTTTTTTTTTTTTTTTTAGAGATTCTACATTGCTCCATTTACAAGACTGTGTAGTCTTAAGTAGTAGAAACTAGGTAGTTTTGTGTAATAGGATGAAAGGGAAGAATGGAAAAAAAAGGCAGTTGGCTGACTCAGTAGACTTCAGCTTTGGACGCTAGGTTGAGTAGCTCCTCCTCCTACAAAGACAGCTAGTCAAAACAGGGTAATTGTTTCTGTTAGGTTATTTATCTCCCAAATATGAAGGAAACAATGCATTTTTCCTTGCCAATAGTTTACAGCATCAGCTGTATAAATGTGTGGCACTTTTTACTTGAAGTAATGATTTATTTGCAATTTTCCAATCAGCTCGTGGGCTGAATTAAGTACAATTTCAGATGTTTCAGGGGATATCAGTAGATAACTCTTTTTATTCCCACCAAGGCAAGCTTTCTCATGAGAATTTAAGCAAGAATTCCTCTCCAGTATGCCATTTGTATAAGAAAGTGTTTTCAGTTATACTTTGGATAGTGAATGTATCGGAATGAGGTACATTATGTAGGATTTTGTGGTCTAGTTTCCACTGTTACTTTTGCTCATGCATCATGAACTGTAGTATTGGTGCATATTCCTGTGAAGACAATTTCAAAGTAAAAAAAAAATGAAGTTAGGAAATATTACGACTTTGCTGAATTTTCCACAGTAGAATGAGATAAAGGGCCTCTGGGATTTACAGGGATTTGAATTAATCCTCTCCATACTCTGGCTGTGGTGAGAACTATTAATATACCCATTTTACAGTAAATGTAATTAGGCTTTCGGTTCACAATTGTTAATACCTGATCTGTGTGCTTCTGGGTGACCCAGGAGTGCTAATTTGCTCTGGATGAGGAATGGGCCTACAATTTCATTTCTGGCAAATTAACCAGATCCCATAAACAGAGCTTATGCTGGCCTTATGCATTTATACTGACTTCATATGGGCAGTGGTAGACAGACAATATTTGAGCAGTCCTCACGCTTGCCTCTGTAAAGCTAATTCGTCAGAAAAAAACCCTTTGAACACATTTACACCAGCAGCTGGCATTTGCATGTGATCAGTGGCTTGCATTATGAATTTGTGCTGGTTTTGATCTGACAAGGTGTTTCAAAGCTGTATTTGCTTTATTGTCGAATTCTGCACTTAGGCATAGCATTTGGCAACTTGTTTGGTTTTTGTAGGAGTAGGGAAAACTAATATCCTGATTCAGTTTTCCTTCTCTAAACATTTGTTTACCAAGGCTTGTACTCAACGTTAATCATGTGGATAGGACTTAGGCAAATGTTATCTTGAGCCAAATAGTAAAAATTACTCCTAGCTGTGTGATTGATAATTGGATCATTTTGGATAGATTTTACTGTTAGCATCCTCCTTCCTAAACTTTCTGATGATATTCTTTGATTTCATTATCAACAATTACATTATAGTATTTTCTTAGCATAATGCCCATGAGAATCATAACCTGTTTATGTTTTCCATAAAATTTGTGCTTTATGTAAGAAATATATATTATCAGGAGGAACAATGAAAAATGGAAAAAAATCCCACAATAATGTAAACAGTAGTATAATAGAGTTAACCAAGACTGCAATATGTAGATACATACAAGAATTTTTTTTTGCTTTGCTAGTAGCACCTTACATTACCCTTTTTTATTAGCAGTTTGAACTCTGTTGTTTCAAGTCTGTAAATCCTTATTCCTTAAAGTATTTTGTATTTGATTGTTGTTTATATATGAAGATTAACAGGCTGCTCACAGGGATTTATAAAATCAGTTCCTAATTTACTTTTCACTTTTTATTCTTCTCAGTATTCTAGTTTCACTTAGGGCGGATAATGGAAGTAGCCTGCTGTCTGTTTGAGTTAGTTTGACCTGTTGTCTTCAGCCAGTGTAATTTTATGGTTTACACATATTAGCACAGCACTGGCATGCTCAGATTTCCATTTCTGCAGGAACAAGAAAACCAAAGATGTAAACTGTTTCAATTGATTTCCTTTTTCAAGACATCATGACATTACAACTGAGATAAATCTGTACATTAAATAAGTAAACAAGCACAAATTCCCTTCAGCCAAGTGCCAAGCACCAGTAACTTAGGGCAGGGCTCAATTATGTGAAGTGGGGTTTTTTGTTTGATTTTGAGGTTTTATGGTGGTTTTGTTTGCTTTTTTGTTTGTGTTTTTAGGTTATAGTGTGACAAATCGAACTTTTGAGTTTTCCTCTTTCATTTCCAAACTGTATCATTAATAAACAAGTATCTGCTAATTAATGAGTGATTTCATGCAAGAAAGTTACTACCTGTGGGAAGGTCATTTTGGGACAGTGTGGTCTCCATCTTTGCACCTGGGAACTCAGCAGTGACTCCTTTCTCATGAATCACTGACACTATTGCTGTGTCTTGTATGTCTGTGCTCTAGCTCTCTCCCTGCCCTTACAGAGCTAGGTGGTGAGGAATCCATGCAGTTAGACAGAACAATTCACTGCCAAACGCTCGCTGGCACTTTCCCCTCCAATGGCTTGTGGCAGACCCAGGGGGAAGATTGTATCTTGTAGATCCTCGTGGGGTAAAGGGGAGGGAAAATTGATCGTACTCTGGTTGGTGTCCACAATTCCATGGTGTGTTTTTCAAGATTTCTCCTGCTGAATCCATGTTACCAAATATTTGATGCTAGATATTAATCTAAATTAACAGATCAGTCATTTGTTTAATGAAATTTCTGGATGGTAAGGTGAACCTGCACAGGAGTGACATTATCCCACGGCTTTTATAGACCTGCTTCTTCAAGACTCTGGCTTGCTTAATGGCGCGATCCAGGTGGCTTGTGGGGCATCTCCTTAGGAAAGCTGGAAGGATAGTTTGACACATACAGTAGATAAAATAGTGTCATATGGTAATTTTTAAGAGGTTTTTTTTTTCCTCATCAGATCCAAACTTTGACCTTTTAACTACTACTACTACTACTGATTTACTTACAGAGTATGTATTATTGATCTACTTAAATCTGAACCCATTAAACACATAAAATGAGCTACAAGCAGAGTAAAATACAGCATTATTGAAACTTAAAAACAGATTAGATAATTATATGCTGTTTTATATAGTTCCCTGAAAGGAAAAACAGTTTGATAGCAGACATCTTCCAGAACCACTGCACTAGCTTATCTCCCACCTCACACATATTTCTGATAAATGTAATTTCATCTTCTTGACCAATTAATATGTTTGCAGAAACGCTGAAGCGTTGTGCAAGTGTTAAAATAGCAAAAGCATTTGTGAAAATTCCCAATAAATGTGGTTTTATATGCCGAAAATCCTCGTAGTCTAGTGACCAAACATGAATGAAAAAAAAGTGTTTACCGTACTAGTACTAATAAATTCTTTCCTGCTGGATTAGAATAAAATACAATGACTTTGTTTATGCTCATAGTCATTAACACACTTTTAAGAGGTGAGAACATCTCATATTAGGGGTGGTATAGTTTAAGTAGTTCCTGTAGAAAGCCTCATTCATTTTCCTCTGTATTTCCAACTACTTATCATCTTACTTATTCCTGGCAAACAGAGGGATAATTGTGCTGAGTTAGATGATCCAATATTATCTACAACTGTTATGAGGAACCCAGGAATTTAACATAGAGATGAATGGGGTAGTTTGCTTTTTTTTTTTTTTTTCTTGCTATCTTTCTTCTCCTTCCTCCTTCCTAATTTCTGTGGTAGCCATAAATAAATGGAATATTGGGGAAAAAAGTATCATGAATAGATAAACAAGACTGTCTTCAAATCAGCTGCCTTTTGACTGTTTTAAATGTAAAACCTACATATTTTGATTTATTTTTTAATTTAACATTTTAAAACACAGAAGTTCTGGAAGCCTAGCCAGTGTTCTCCAAACAATTAACTACATAGATATCAAATGAGAAGCAAATATTTTATCTAAGCAATCATGTATGATAGACGTGAATTGTCTTCAATATCATCAAGTCATCTTTCCCTACTGTTTTTATTTCATGGTGATCTACTACTTCTTATATTATATACATATTGAGGCCTTGAGCGACCTGTGCTAGTGGGAGGTGTCCCTACCTATGGCAGGGGGTTGGAATGAGATGATCTTTGAGGTCCGTTCCAACCTAAACCATTCTGTGACTCTATTTTATGTATATATATATGTATATATATGTGTGTGTGTGTGTGTATATCTATTTGTACATACATACATATATATGTATATATATATTTGTACAGTGCATAGGTATTTATATATATGTATAACTGTAAATAACAATACATACATTCAATGTATCACTATTAAAAAACCTTGTATTAGTTATTGTGCACAACTATTTTTAGTTAGGGTTTGGATAAAGAGACTTAAGGAATGTTTCTGACACCAAAAAAATGGTTCAGTCTGCAGTTCATTCCTTGGAGCATCCCTTAGTTTCATCGTGTTTCTGCTGATCATGTACATTTATAGATAGAGATGTGCAAATCATAACAATTATTTTTCCTCTTTTGCATGATTAAAGTCTCAGGAATAATATGATTCCCTTTAGATGACATGGCTTCAAAGATCTGCTGTAGTCTTGTGTTTGCACACTGCAGTGATTGTAAGGAAGAAGTGTTGTTCTGTGCTTGCAGGATAGGAAACTTTTGGAGCAAAAGTTGAATGAGTTGTTAAGGGGCACAAATATGAGCTGACTAGCTAAATCTTCTTATGGGAAGATAAATGCAAGCCAGAACCGGTAGTAGAAGTCTGTAGGAGCTTGCGTGCTTTATGGTGTGGGGAAAGGAATTTATATCTGCTACATGCAGATTCCGAGGTCCTGGCACAGTGTTCTTAGCCACAGATTTTATGTGGAGTTGTGGAGATTTCTGAAAGCACTGTTGTCAATCACAGAACACCAAATCCATGAGAGCTGCACTCGTAGCTACAGTTTTTGATTTTGAAAAGTGTTACCTCCTTTCTTACACTGAGGTCTTATTTAAGGAAAATCTAAGAAAGGACATGCCTGGGAAAAAAAATGTGGAATTTGACCATTAGCCCTGTCTGCATTTTCCTGTCTCTGCTGTTGAATATTTAATTCCCCATAGTACTTAAAATTGTGATGAACTGGGTCATATTTACAAAGCACTTTGAAGTTGGAAAGTAGCAAACAATTATTCAGTGTTATAACCTTATTTTTCTTTAAGAGTGAGATACTTAGCGTAAAGCAATGAGTGCAATTTAAAGTTACCGTCAAAGAGTACAAAGGACGTGCTTCTTTTTCCTTTGAAAATGTAATTATCGTGTGTTAATATAGTCTGGGAAGTAGACTGTCTTCTCATGCACAGATTCTTTTGAAACGTGGTGGAGAAAACCAGAGGACCTGATTTCCTGTTTGGATTGCTCTGAGACCTATGTAGTACAACAATGGGGAAATGTAAGTGACTGTGGATGGGATGTGGAAGAAATTACTCAAGTGATTTAATTCTGCCTTTAGATTTCTGCTGTGGTTATGCATGTTTTAAGAACATGTTTCTTGTTCTGCAAGGTAAAACATTAGGTATGAATTACAACATGAAAATGCAGAAAGAAAGACTTCTTAAAACTTTCTAGGAGAGTCATCATATTTTAGCCCTGCAATTCTAGAGTGCATAGCACAATGGAGTCATAGTAAGTCTCTCTTTTCCTCCCAGATACTGAGCTATTATTATTATTACTATTCCTTGTATTACTAAGTATAGATTTAATGGTAAAATTGTAATTCTTGCTCATGCAGATAGTGCCAGTGAAAATATGAGCTAACAAGGAGCCAAGAAATATATGTATGTGACAAAGTCCAAAGGCATACTTATTGTTTCTGGAAATCTATCTAGCAGAAAGCGACCTGGGAGTTCTAATCAACAAGCAGTGAGTATGTGCAAGCAGTTTGCCCAGATGGCCAAGAAAGCCAATGGCATCCTGGCTTGTGGTAGAAATGCTGTGTCCAGCAGGAGTAGGGAGGTGACTGTCCCCTTGTACTCACCTCTGGTGAGGCCACACCTTGAGTATTGTGTTCAGTTTGAGCACCTTGGTACAAGATGCAACCTGTGCCAGTGCTTGGTCAATTTCGTAGCAAGTTTTTCCTGATGTTCATTAGTAACCTTTTGTATTTTAGCATGTACCCATTGCCTCTGGTCCTGCACAAGTGAAAAGAGTCTGGCTCCACCCTGTTTGCATCCTCCTTTCAGGTACTTGCACACATGAACAGGAATCCTCCTGAGCCCTCTCTTGTCTTGGCTGAGTAATTACAGCTCTGTCAACCTTTCCTCATATGGCATACACACGTCTTGGCTGAGTAATTACAGCTCTGTCAACCTTTCCTCATATGGCATGCACACCAATCCTTTAAACATCTTTGTTGGACTCTCTCCACTATGGCCATGGCTTTTTTATACTGAGTAGACTAAAACTCGACACAATACAGTTTGATCTCAGTTGTTTTTTCATGCAGGTTTTACATTGTTCAAAACACGAACTTTGGCAATGGTCTAAATAAAACCTTTTTCTGTTTAGGGGTTTTGTTGGAGTTGTTTATCTTTAATAAAAACATTTGCCATATTTGTAGCATTTGAATACCATAAAAGACAATTATATTGATTCTACTAGCAAAACATGGAAGCACACTGTATCATTGATTTTGCTTGTAATAAGATTACAGTGGATAATTGAAAGGAGAATTTGGCCCATTGCTTCTCAAACTTAATTTTGTTCCTCCCAAACCTGTCTAGGCAGACCAACTGGCTCCAGGCAGGGCCTATTTAAGTGTAGAAACAGTATTAAACCACCTTAATGTGACAAATGGCTAAAAGCACTTTGTAAAAATTTCATTCAAAAAAAGTAGAATGAATTGTTGAGTGAGCTTTTGGGAAATGGAGGTCACAAGTGAGTAGATTTTTGTATCATCTCTACAGAGCTAACAAAATCTGGTATAGAAAGAGAAAAATCTATAAAGATAGTCCAGTTCAAACTGCCTAAATATCTGTCTTTTAACTGTTAATTAGTATTAAAATTAAATTTTGTTTTGATTCACATAAATATTCTGCATCCACTGTTGTTTCTGCTTTCAACTACCCTCTGAGAAGACACTAATTGTCTTCATCCTTCTTTAGGATACATCTTGAAGAATGGACTCCACTGAACTAGTGCACTTACTTTCTTAGTGACAGCTGCCAAGGTGCTGTCAAACCCAGCTGTCTCATTATTCCTCTTTCATTACATTTTCTTGTTATTCCTTGTACACAGGAGAAGAACCATATTAAAGCATTCCCTGTGACTCCATTATAATTGCACCCTCTGTTAGTAATTGCTCATCCATTCAAAAGCTTTGCTGCAATATTTTGAAACAAATTGACATCATTCTAGTTCTGCAGTTAATCTGCTATTCAGAAAGGCATAGCAGGGGGATGTCTTATTGCTGTACTTTCTATGCATGGGTACTTTGGAAAGAAAATTAGCTTTGGAGACACTGTTTGAACATTTTAATGAAACCATTATACCTAAGAGACTGTAATTTCTAGATTTCAGTCTGATACCAACTACCCCTGTTTATAGGATTTTGTCATACTCTGGTTGTGTACATTACATATTGTACATTTTTGTCTTCACTGTGCGTATGAAGTCTGACACTTTCTTATGTGAAGTGACAGAAATGCATAAAGACATTTAACTGTCATACTGACAAGTTGTATGGAAACACTAATGGAGATACATTATGCAAAGAGAGTTCTCTGAAATGTTATGGCCACGTTTTTGTAGAATAACTCTCTTTGATGTTGCAGCATGTCAGGGAAATAATGTATTTCACTAAAGAGAGAGATCAAAAGACAGACTGTCTCCATAACAGAAGTTCCCATTTCTCTCCTGAATATAACTCTTCACTTGGAAATTATAAAGGGTTAGTCTGAAAGGTAGCATTACAAAATTTGCAAGCAGGATTAAGAGTCAGGAAAAAGTTGTCTATGTATTGGTATTTAGGAGCAATAAATATCACTGACAAAACCCGACTTTGATTTGAATTATAATATTCTCTTTTCACCTGACTGAGACAAATACTGACAAATTAATATGAATTAATTTTTTTTCCAAACAGTATATAAACACCATTTTGACAGTTAAGGATAATCGCTATTTCAAAAAGCATTTTTTGTCAAATCTTGAATTGGAACTGAATGCAGTTTGAAAATTTATTATTTCCTTGCACCACTTCATACCCTGACAATAAAAGTGTAATACGACTTGCTTCTGGTTTTCTCTTCTAACCTAATGGTGTATTCTCAAGTCTGCAAAAATTAAATTGGTTCTCACTGAGGGTTTTATGTTGTTTGTTTGGTTGGTTGGTTACTTGTTTTTAGTTGTTTGGGGTTGGTTTGTTTTTTTTTTGGATTCACACAGCATTTATAGCAATTGCTTTAAATTTTATGAAAATTTTTCTTCCTACAAGGCACAATGTGCTGGTTTGAGGCTAATTGGAATATTTTAATAGAGAAAATTACACTATAGGCTGTGAAAGGAAAACATCATGATGTCTACTTCACTCATACGCTTGCTGGAGAATTGTTTGGGAACACTAACCAAAACCATAGATAAGTCAGTCTCTCTCTGTCGCTTGCTGGAACAGCAGCTGCTGGTGGGATCCAGCAGCTTCTGGGCTCTGGCTCCTCTGCTGATTAATCCTCACTAACCACTTTTTCTTCTAACCCCCTTGGCCAATCCTCCTAATTTACCTTGCACGTAAGGCAAACCTTGGGGTAAGGTACATGGGTGGGGAGAAGATGGAAGGGTGGTTGGGAGCCCCTCCTGGGGTCTCTGATCTCTGGGAGGGGAGTTGTGTTGCCGTATTACCTTTTACTTGTATATTTCTGTAAATATTGTGTATATAGTGTAAATATCTGCTGTACATTGTGCAAAACTGTAAATAGAGCTTCATCATTTCACTTCCAGCCGACTGAGTGCTAGTCTGGGTCATTTTACAAAGTGTGGGGGGTGGGTAACTCCCAAACCTTCACACACAAGAAAGTAATGTAGCAGATGTGCTATATGTCAAAATTACAGTCATTTTCTCCCTACTGTTCCATCTTTGGATGGCAAAATATCAAGAAACTCAAGCAAATTTGAAGGGTTTTCAAAAACAAAATGGTTTATCGCATAGTAATACAATTGTATCATCAATTTGTTTCTTTCCTTGCATATCAAAACATAAAGCTCTCAGAATATGTCTTCACCATTCTGTAAGAAGAGTCAGTATAAAGTTTATAAACTACTACTTCATTTTTGGAAATAAGAAGTCTACTCAAAAGTCTACTGTCTTTAGCTTTAGAAACAACTGTATTTATTACTGTTGTCTGTCCCACCTTAGATCCACACAAAAATGAGTATACTGACTGTGAGGTCAAGGTACATATTTCATCTATTATGCTCAAAACTAAAATGGGAGTTTTGTGTCCTGTGTTTTATTTTTCACCCTAAGTCTTCTTTGTCAGTATGGTTTTGGCAGCCGCTTATTATTGTTTACTACATTTTCATCAGCTTTATGTATTTTTTAAAATTACTATCAGTATCACCTGCTTTTCCTCAAGGGTTTTTATGGATGAATAAAATAAGAAAGGTATTTTTGAATTGTTGACTGGTGATCCAGTATATGAAGGGGGCCTACAGGAAGGCTGGGGAGGGATTATTTACAAGGTCTTGCAATCACAGGACGAGGGGCAGTGGGTTTGAATGGGAAGAGGGTAGATTTAAACTGGATGTTTGGAGGAAGTTCTTTCCAGTGAGGGTGGTGAGGCACTGGAACAGGTTGCCCAGGGAAGTTGTGGTTGCTCCCTCCCTGGAGGTGTTCAAGGCCAGGTTGGACAAGGCCTTGAGTGAGCTGTACTAGTGGGAGGTGTCCCTGCCTATGGTAGGGGATTTGAACTAGATGAATCTTTGAGGTGCCTTCCAATCTTACCATTCTATGATTCTATGATATATGTTACACACAAATTTTGATTATGTTTTCTCTTTGTCTCCTTGAATTAAACAGTACCTGTTTAAGTACCTGAGCAAATTTTTTTACTCAATGATAAACTGATTAATTTCATGATCACAAAAGTTTGTCCTTCACTTTTGAAGATGAAAAACAGGAACTTCCTCTTGGTTTTGCAAAGCTAGTGCAAAAATTAAGGAAAATGTTCTTGTAATTTTGGCACAACATGCATACTATGATTCTGTGATACTTCTAAATGATCTTGTGAGATGTATGAAAAAGGCAGAATGGATTTTGCTTTTCTTTTTTACTGTTTTACTTTTAAAAGATACTTAGACTACTTTGACTGTGTCTGTTTTACAGAAAGAAGCACTTTGTGTTTCTAAAACTGAGTTGTTTGAAAGATACAGAGATTTTAGTCTTTAGTAGTTGCTCAAAATTATTAAGCTTTACCTTTTGTAGTAAAGTTGCCAGACAGAAAAATACTTGATTGATAAAAAGGTGTTGAAAAATCATCTTCGGCCTATTTGATCTTTGATGAAAAACTTCATCTAGATTTGAGGTTGATTGTCTCCAGGTCTGAGTGGATATTTGCATAGAGAACTATGTAAGGATTTCTGTTCTAGAAAAAATGAGGCCACTTGTCATTAATAGGAGTGAAACAATTCAAATTATTATTACTATTAAAATCTCAGTAATTTTGTTATCACTATAATGCACAGTATCTTCTAAATTATTATTCAATGCAGCTGCTTTTGCCTGTATTTTCTTAACATTTTCTTTAAATTTGGTCCAGGATTCTGGACCATTTTCTGGAAAACCTCCTCTTGGATTTGTTCATAGATTTCTTGAAGGGACTTCCTTTCACAACAGTCAGAATTACTGGACTTCGTTTAATTGTTTGGGAGGTATATAATGAATTTTCAAGCTTTACTCTACTCTTCAGGAAACAAATTTCGAAAATTACAATTCATAGAATTACTTTCTTTACAGAAATTGGTTTAGCTATCTGTCATTTGAAGGACTATACTTATATATATATTCAACTTTTTTTCATTTTGAAAATTTACAGTAAGTGTGAAACTTTCTTCAGTGAAACAAATATATGTGGACTAAGAAGTACGAATGACACAATTCTTCAAGTTTTATTTCTTATATCTGGATATCTGAATTTATAATATATTTCTTTAGGAGTGAATGACCTGAACTATAACTCCAGTAGAAACTGATTCAGATTAACTGTTATGTGTCTCATCTTTCTGCTAGGAAAAAAACCACTTAATTAGAAAAAAAAACTCTGAAGGAGTAGAGTGATGAAGTGTAAGCCTACAGAACAACACTGAAACAAAGTTGAAGTAAGGTGTTGGTGTCTTCTCCCAAGTATCAAGTGACAAAATGAGAGGAAATGATCTTGGAATGCACCAAGGAAGGTTTAGTTTGGATATTAGGAAAAATCTTTCACTGAAAGAGTGGTCAGGCATTGATACAGGCTGGCTAGGGAGGTGAAGGAATCATTGTCCTTGGAGGTGGTTAAAAAACATGTAGGCATGGCACTTTGGGACATGGTTTAATAGTCATAGTGGTGTCAGATTGATGGTTGGATTCAATGATCTTAGAGGTCTTTTCCAACTGAAACAGTTCTGTGATTCTATGAAACTTTAATTTGTTCTTTTAAAGAAGACGCAATAGCTAAGAAGTGAAACTCACAGTACTTGGAGAATGTTGACTTGACTATAGAGACAATTAATTTAAGCTTATTGCAGCCATGCAATTAATATAGACAAAATTTACTTAGAATTCCACTTATTTCACTTTTTACAGTTTCTAGCAAACTTCTTTTTTAAATGATAGCTTAGTCATAGAATCACAAAATGAATCATAGAATGCATTGGGTTGGAAGGGACTTTTAAAGGTCATCCAGTTCAATGCATCTGCAGTAAGCAGGCACATCTTTAACTTGAGCAGGTTGCTCAGAGCCCCATCAAACCTCACCCTGAATGTCCTTAGGGGTGGAGTCTGTATCACCTCCCTGTGCAACCTGTTCCAGTGTTGCACCATGCGTGTGGCAGAGAACTTCTTTCTGATGTCCAGTCTAAATTTACTCTTCTCTTGTTTGAAGCTATTGTCACTCCACAGCTTTCTTGTAGGGTACTGGAAGGCTGCAATAGTGTGTCACTGGAGCCCTCTTTTCTTCAGGCTGAACAACCCCAACTCTTTCAACCTGTCTTCACAGGAGAGACGCTCCAGCCCTCTGATTGTCTTTGTGGGCCTTCTCTGGACTCTCTCCGTTAGGTCCATGTCCTTTTTGTGCTGGGAACTCCAGAGCTGGACACAGTACTTCAAGTGAGGTCTCACTGGAGCAGAGTAGACGGGCAGAATCACCTACCACGAGTGGAGGCCCACACTAGCCTCTGGTGAAGTCAGAGACTGTGTTTTGCCCAGTGTGTGCACAGAGGCTCTGCCCTAAGCTGCTTTATCCCTGGGGGGCAGCAGGACTCTGCTAGGCTGGGACCTGGACCTAGCTAAATACAGGTGGTGTCAGGGAGCTTGGTTTTCCTCCGGGAGAAGCTGGAGGCAGCAGGAGTTTGTTCTACTCCTGCCAGGGAAGGCATCCCCTGAGAGCAGGAGAATCCCTTGGAAAAAAACAATGTGGTGAGGTTATGCCACACCTGGCCATACTCCCACCTGCTACTGTGGAGAGCTTCACTCTGCCACACTTCTTTTGGTGTAGCACAGGATATGATTGGCCTTCTGGGCTGCAGATGCACATTGTTGGCTTATGTCCAGCTTTTAGCCTGCCAATATCCCCAAGTCCTTTTCCACAGGGCTTCTTTATCATACCTAGCCTGCACCGATAATGAGCATTGTCCCAGCCTAGGTGCAGGACCTTGCATGTGGAATTCTTGAATCTCATAAGGTTCACCTGGGCCCACTTCTCCAGGTTGTCCAGGTCCCTCTATGTAACATTCCATCCCCGTGTCACAGAATCACAATGTCAGAGGCAGGAAGGGATCTCAAAAGATCATCGTTGTCATTATCTTTGATGAGGACATTAAACAGCGCTGGTGCCAGTTAGGACCCCTGAGAGACACCAGTTGTGACCCATCTCCATTTGGACATTGAGCCATTGACTACTGCCCTCTGAATGCATCTTATCCACCAAACAGTCCACCCATCAAATTGGTACCTCTTTAGGTACAGTTAGTTTAGAGAGAAGAATGTTGTGGGGGACTATCAAAGGCCTTGCAGAAGTCCGGATAGATGACATCCATTGCCCTTCTCTTGTGCACATGTATCCATTGTAGGAAGCCACTAGATTGGTGAGGTAGGACTTGCACTTGGTAAAGCCATGCTACCTGTCTCAGATTACCTTCCTGTCCTCTGTGTGCCTTATTAGATCTGGTATGAGGATCAGTTCCATGATCTTCCCAGACACAGAGGTGAGGCTGACAGGTTGGTAGTTCCCAGGGTCCTCCTTTCTACCTTTTTAAAAAATGAGTGTAATGTTTCCTTCCTTCCAGTCACCAGGGACTACATCTGACTGCCAGGGCTTTTCAAGCATCGTGGACTGTGGCTTGGCAACTGCATCAGCTAGTTCACTCAGGACTCTGGTATTCATTTGATCAGGTCCTATGGACTTGTGTATCTTCAGGTTTCTCAGATGGTCATGAACCTTGTCTTCACTTACAGTGAAAGGGACTTAGTCTCTCTGATCCCTATTTTGTGGCTGTTCAACTTGGGAGGTGCAAGGAGAGAGGCTGCCAGTGAAGTCTGAGGCAAAGTTGTTGAGAACCACAGCCTTCTTGTCTTTTACTAGCTCACCATTCTTGCTCATCAGGTTGGGTATATTAACTTTCCTTTTCTGATTGACATACCTCTTACTCTTTGTATCCTTTGCTAAGCTCAGCTGCAGCTGCACCTTGGCCATCCTGACCTCATCCCTACACAGCTGGGCAGCATCGCTATACTTTTCCCAATACATCCGGCTCTGTTTGAACTGCCTACACAGTTCTTTTCTTGCCACCTAGTTTGGCCAGAAGATTGTGACTCAGCCATGCTGGTCTCTTCCCTTCCTTGATTGATTTCCTATACCTGAGGATCAAGAGCACCTTAAAGATCTGCCTATTCTGTTCTGCTCCCTTGTCCCTGAGGAATGTTTACCATGGGGATCTATTGACTAACTCCTTGAAGAACTGGAAGTTCCCATTCCTAAGTCAAGACAGTATGACTTAACATCATTACACTTAAGGCCCACCACACTGGTCTTTAGGATGACAGTGTTTTGTTCTGGATTTAGAATGGACCTGTTAAAAAATTGTTATGATATTTAACTGTTACTAAACATGGCTTTCTATTTCCTAAATATGTCTGAGGTATGTTTATTAGGAGCATTACTCTGAAGTTAATGTTCAGTTGCTAGAAATTTCCATGTGCTTTATATTTTGAGGAATTTGGTCTTATTTGTGTTTGCATATTTTCCCACCTACCTTAGTTACAGAATATTAATTTTATTTTCTTTCTTGTTAGTGAACTATTAATATGATGCTTTCATAGGCTGTAGAGACCCTTAGAATACAGCTTATCAAGAATTTTTCAGCAAAGTCTTCAGTAAACACTTAGTAAGTACCTTGTATAGTGACCAGTGAAACTAAATGTAGTTTTCTTAGATGATACATCTTAATCGTGCTTCACCAAAACAAATATTTTAATTTCATTCACTTGACATTGGAGTCCACATCTGAATCTAGACTCTTTTTCCCTTCTTTGTAGAAGCAGAGGAGATACTTTTCAAATTGCTGCTCATTTATCGTTCTTACTACTTCTGTGGTTGCACAGGAACTGGGAAAATGAAACCCAAATTCTTTACCACAATCTTGAGGCAGATGGATATATTGAATTTTCCATGCAGTCCTTCTTGCGTATCAGGTCACTTCCTGCTAATATTTATACCTTCACTTTCAGTATTATGCTTAAATTGCGTACATACGTGCGTATATACATTGACTTTAAAATAAAAGCTTCATGACATAAAGTACCGTAGGTTGCAGAAAAGTGAAACATTGTTTGCGAATAGAAAGAGCAGAGATGGAAACTGCATCCACTGTAACTACACACGGAAAAGGAGTTTAATTAGTCTAATGATCAGTGCAGTCTCTTATTAGTAACAGAATGCTGCTCCCTGACCCATATTTGCTTATTCTCTGTGAAAATGGCAGCTCAGCTGCTGGTCTGTTCTGTTCTTTAGCAGACTATACTGAGGTGGCCTCTAAATCCTATTTATCATTACTTGCCAGAAAGTAATCTTTCATAGAAGGACTTTAAAATTACATAATTTCATTCCAGAAACAGATGGAACCCACAGGACTGAGTCTGGCATGGTACAAATCAGGTCTGTCCAAAAAAAAAAA
>VWZE01013827.1:137241-167453 GCA_013396675.1 Eubucco bourcierii | reverse complement strand
TGTCAAAAAAAAAAAAAGTGTATATGTGCTTGGATCTGTGCTATGTGGCAGTGTAAAATCAAATTTCTAATTTGTATTTCCCTGAGAGTTAACTCAAGACACGCTTCACTTTAGGCTTTTATGAATATGAAAAGTTTTTGAGGAAACCCACACATTTTTATATGGGTACATTATTCACTTTTTGTAAATGACATATTTATAAATATCCATGCAACTATTACAGTGAGTAGCAGCTTCCTTTTCTGATACACAATCATATGCAGTAAATCCTTCCTGATCACACCCAAGATATTTCGGAGTATTTTCAAAGCTTCTCAAACTTACAACCACCAAAAAAAAAAAAAAAAAAAAAAAAAAAAGGTGATACTATGAATCAAATTATTTTGTGCCTTTATTATGCCTATTTTGTGCTTGCAGTTTTGTAGCAATGAAGACACAGTTATTTCTCTTTCTTTATTTAGGATTACTTTGTCGATGATATTCCTACCTATCTCTGGAGTATCTGGGGCAAATGTGAAGGTTATATATTACACAGTGTTTTATGCTATGCAGCAGTCCCTTAAAACACAGTAAGGTTCTCATATTATTTCTTGAAATCATTCTAACTTTTTTTTCTGCTCAAAGCAATGTCATTACAATTAAATATTTGATGCATAGTACTGGTGCTGTTCAAGAGACCATAAATAAAAAACTACAGTAAAAAAGTTTGAGTTGTATTTCAACTGACCAGTGAGGTCATCAAACAAGAATTTCATAGGCGTATTAAATTGTCTATTAGGAAGAAGCAGGAATGTGGGCACATATACTATAGGATGTTCAGATGAAATGTTATATTCAGTAAGTCACTATAAAAAAAAAAAAAAAAAGAAGAGTCTTCACACAGGCAGTGTGGAGTAATGAATAGTGAAAGGTGCTGACATTGTCAAATAGATAGCATCAAGGCTGTAACAGAACAATAAGGTTTTCTGCTGTAATGCCCCCAAAGAGGACCTCATGATTGTTATTGAGCTGTGCAATTGATTGGTCATTTGGAGTAACCTGCCCCAGAGTTCATATATTACTGAAATTACGGTGAAGTTTCTCTTCATTGACTGGATTAAGGGGAAAGCAATTGGGAAGGATAATGAGAGTTAATGCTATAGCTGAACATCAATACTTTCATAAATAGTGCAATCAACAAATGACCTTGTCACATGGAGACTACTTGTAACACCAGAATTTGAGATACTAATTTGATAGTTGGAAGGTATGGAGAAACAGTCTCAAAGGCAAGAGGAGGGGCAAAGATAGACCCATCACTGTTTTCAGGTATAGGAGGATAATAAGTGATATCAAGAGCCTACCTCAAGCTTCCATATATTTCAGGTACATGATATATGTATGCCAGATACAGAGTCCCAGAGATATTAATATATAAATGATAGCTGGTAAACTTCTGATATGGAGACCTTGTTAAGTTAATGCTTTCAGATATACTCAGTGTCTCATAAGAACACTGATGATTGTTAGGATTCTCCGTGCAGTTTATGAGAACGGTAGCATTACTGGCGGCACTGAAACCAGTAGGAGATCTGCCACTGACATTAGCAACATCAAGTTAACACCACTGCAGTCTGATTCTGTATTAAGTCAGTTACCATGGATATGTGTTCGGCACTTAGGCTGTTTATATGAGCAGAACTAGCAATCTGAACAAATGCAAGACAATAATTCGTTGGAAATACTCACTAAAACCCCAAAAGACCGTTGTCCTCAAGGAAACAAAAAAAGCAACACGTCTCAGGATGGATTTGGGTTTGTTACTAAAAGGATATGGGCTCAGGTTACAAAGAAGTACAGGTGCCTAGCTTTTACCCCGTAAAGGACTTAAATGACTTCACAGATCTGAGTCAAATAAATTTATAATTAGACACCTGAAGTCATTCTTTTATGATTTCATAAAGTAATGACATATTCAAAGTATGGATTCCATTGTGCTAGCTCAGTAAGACAAGAATAAGAGAAGTATTTCCTTTTTTTTCTGTACAATCAACAGGCTCAGATATTATGTAAACATATGATAATTTTGTGATAAATTTCCTATGTGATAAGTGCTATTGCAGGAGCTCTTTCATTGCTCCAGTGATACTGGTTCTGCCTTACCTATACAAAAGCCTTGAAATCTCCTACAATTCATGACTGTTGCAGTCCTATACATTACTGTAGGAGGGTAAGACTGGAATGCCTGATGGAAATCTTACACAGTATTTTAAGAAGCCTCACAACATTATGTACAGCTTTTTTTTTTTTAAAAAAAAAAAGCTTATTCTTTTAAGAATTTTATGATTAATGTTTTGAATGGGCAGACTCTGAAGTGACTCATAGTGTGTATAAAATCATAATTGACAGAGAAATCAAGAAGACCACAAGGAAGAAATAGAAGAATAAATGTCAAGAACAATTATGAGATTGTGGAATATGAATACAAATATTAACAGAAAAAGCCCCGAAACATGATGTTCTGAAATACTTTACTATTTGAATATTAATACAGTTAATCTTCGGCTCCTATGCAACAAATAAAGAATACAGCCAGGGACACATAATCCCCTTCTGCTACAGCTTGCTTCAAACTGCAGGTGTGGCTCAGACAATCTGTGCAGTCTCCAGTGCATGCTTCAAGTCAGGGAGTGGAGAAGGCCAGTCCTTGTCCCTGTAGGTGGATGGAAAACTGAGGGGAGGTGGCTGCTGCAAATGGCTTCTCTGCTATTAAAACGTATGGGGAGGCAGGCAGACAGAGTACCCTTCCTCCTGTGTCAGTGCTGCAGTGTGTAACCCCATGGATAAATCAGTGTCCCTCATAAACACCTAGAGTCTGAACCTCATTTTTAAAACTAAGGAATTTTGGAAGAAAAGAGTTTTCCCAGTGATCATCTTTTCTACATTTTTCTCTTTAAGGAGTTGCTACTAGCCAAGATGGTTAGAAGTCATTGGGAAGGGAACTGGGATTTTTAGAAAACTGTTCATGGGAAAAGAAGTGATCTTGCAAAATTCCTGCCTTATTCTGTTGTGCTAGGTAGGATTTGTTACTATTCAAGGTCTCCACTGGTTTATTCTTGCCTGAAGTCCCTGGCTAGAGTTCACCTTGTAGGTGCACTATCTGAAACAGCCAATGAGAACTGCATGCAGGAGACACTGCAAGAGCTGTTAAGGAGAATAGAACTGAAGCTGAATCTAAGGTGAAATATTTCTCTATCTAGGCAGGTGTGATGCAATATTAAAATGAATGTAAAGGAAATATTCTGATGAAGAATATGAAAATGTGTTTCTTAGAGACAGTAAACATGCCACAAATACACGACATTGTTAATAATATTTTTATGACCTGATTCTTTTTTCATTCTCTTTTTTGAGGTAGAGGGGAAAGTAGCATCCCATTCAAAGTATGGAAAATTTCTGATAGAATTAAAATTGCAACATATAGTGAACTCTGTGAGATGTTAGGAAGAATAAGATTTTTGGGATTAGTTTGCTTCCTTGCTTAGATATGAACACCCAGACAGAGACATACACACTCTTGTGCATCTTACTGGTGTAGCTCTGGGAAAACAGTGTTATTCAGACTAGTCTCTTGGGTGTTAGGAAAGAAATATTATATATACCACTGTAATCAAAAGTCAATTACCCTGAATTGTAGAGTAAGGAAGAAAAGATTATTTTTCCGACTAGTCTCCTGAAGCTATTTCTTCTACCCTAAGCAAACCCTAATTTTTAATAGAGATTTTCACAAGGTCTTTTAGGAAATCTTTGTGGCATACAGTTTTGGTCTCCAATTTGGCATTTACCTCTGTGTTAGAGGGTTCACAAGAAGCCTTCTCAAACTACCACATTGGTCCTGATTTTTTTTCCCCTTGGTGTGTGTGGTATCCTTTGCTTTCAGGGTTAAACCAAGCAGTTCAAAGGTGTGTTCTAAGGTACATCCACATGTACAGAATCATACCCGGAGTAAATTACATTGTAATTACCCGGAGTAAAAAATTACATTGTCAAAATTGTTGGTAACAAAGCAATCACACAGATTTGTGCACTGTTACGTGGTAAAGTGCACTGGATCCATATATATAAAATGATGCAAATTATTAGTGTCCTAGTATGTACTTGAAATGGTTATACACTGACCTGCAGATGAGAATCTACAACAGCTGCCTGACTGAAAGTTAAGCAAAATGTGTTTATCACTGTGTTTACATAGGATTAATTTTAAGCACTTTCCAAATATTTCAGTCTTTTACAAATACGTCTGTGCTCTGTTTACTTTTGTACTGGTTTTTACTGGGAAACACATGGGGTTTTTTTCTAGCGGCTTATAGGATGCTATGCTTTGGATTTGTGACCAACATGGTGCTGATAGCATGTTGATCATTGTACATCTCTACTTTACTCATTAAACTGTCCTTATCTTGACCCAAAAGTTTTCTCACTTTTATCCTTCTGACTGTCTCCCCCACCAAACAGTGGAAAGTGAGTGAAAGGCTCTGTAGGACTTAGCGGCTGAGCAGGGTTAAACCATGATAACTTTGTAAATATTTTGTGATATTTACTAGGCTGGTAGAACTAAACAAACTAAAACAATATTGTGGAACAAGTTCAGTGTTGTACTGACTTGTAAACAATGCAGTCAAGACATTCACCAAGGCATTCACACTCCTATGAGGCCAAGAGATATCTTTTCTTACTATTTCTTATTAACAAATAAGCAAAACCATGTAGAGTGCTTGCTCACATTTACTTTTCATTCTTTAAAATACAGGTCTTTTAAAACTATAAATCCAAGAATTAGCAGAAGTGTCTTTTAAACACTCTGAATGCCACTATCTTGTTGGAATGACTTGGATGCTTAAGCACTTTGCATTTTTTGTTCATGTAAGCTCTCTTACCTTTCTGCCTGACCAAATGTGTGTACCTTATGCATAACTTCAATACCACCTTGGCCTACTGGAACTGGGAAAGTATGTGGGAGAAGAATACTACAAACTTGAAAACACCTTCCTTGTGGTTATTTGTTTTAAAGGTCTGCTTTTTCTGTGTGTTTTTGGAGCGTTTAAGTATTTCAGTGTGTTGAAAATCTGTACATTCCAATTAACACAGAAAAAAAAAAGATGGAAGATTTTAGAATAGAAGTCTCTGTTTAATTCTGTCTTAGCTTGTGAGTTTGCTGTAAATTAGTGGTTGGCATATTGAGCTGATCTTAAAATGGACTATAGACTATTTTTATGTGATGCTGACAGTATTAACAGTAAAGGTCTAGTACGCCTGCTGCAATATTATTCAGTGTTAAAGTGTGAGCAAATACTTACATAAGTGTGATCTGAAATTTGGGGTTTAGGTTTCTATCCATGCAGCAAACGCTACTGTGGTAAAGATGACAGCTTTTCCATGTTTGCAGATTTTTGTGATTGCTCTGTTCTTGTCCATATGTAAATGTTATGCATGCCGAGCAAGATTAGCTGAGAAGTGAGTTAGAACTGGCTCAAAGCCCAATTACCTGATTTCTCCATGAAGAGAAGGCAACAAAATCAAATGAAATCAACAAGTAAAGCGCTCAGCTCTTTATCTCACTTTGACTTTATTGGTCAGAATCTTTCTTTTATATCAGTTTTTGGATATACACTCTGTGATTTTTTAGTGAACTGCACCGTGCAAACTGTTTTCCTGGAAACTAATACACATAAGTGACAGTGAAAACTTTACTCACAGGTAGCATACTGGAACAGAAGAGCCATGCCGTTGAGCCATTGTTCAGTAGATTCTTGGTCATGTATAATGTGTTGTCCAAAAGTTAGTTACAATTTTTAAAGAAAACATTCAAATAAGTACCTTGACTGTAACCAGTCCTAGTCTTTTCATAGAATCATAGAATCATAGAATCATAGAATCATAGAATCATAGAATGGTAAGGTTGGAAGGGACCTCAAGGATCATCTAGTTCCAACCCCCTGCCATAGGCAGGAACACCTCCCACTAGTACAGGTTACTCAAGGCCTCGTCCAACCTGGCCTTGGACACCTCCAGGGAGGGAGCATCCACAACCTCCCTGGGCAACCTGTTCCAGTGCCTCACCACCCTCACAGGAAAGAACTTCCTCCTCTAAATCTCCATAGTTTCCACTGAACCATTTGATGCCTTTAACATTTGGGAATGTGTCTCCTAATTACATACCAAACTAGAAAATTTATTAATAAATTTCTAAAGGAGATTTAAACAGGCTTTCTCACCCTCTAAAAACAAATCTTAAGCCCACATTTTCCTGTTGTTTAAAATTGTATTACTCTCACTGAATGTGAAGGTTTGGGAGTTACCCACCCCCCCACACTTTGTAAAATGACCCAGACTAGCACTCAGTCGGCTGGAAGTTAAATGATGAAGCTCTATTTACAGCTTTGCACAATGTACAGCAGATATTTACACTATATACACAATATTTACAGAAATATACAAGTAAAAGGTAATACAGCAACACAACTCCCCTCCCAGAAATCAGAGACCCCAGGAGGGGCTCCCAACCACCCTTCCACCTTCTCCCCACCCCTGTACCTTACCCCAAGGTTTGCCTTACGTGCAAGGTAAATTAGGAGGATTGGCCAAGGGGGTTAGAAGAAAAGTGGTTAGTGAGGATTAATCAGCAGAGGAGCCAGAGCCCAGAAGCTGCTAGATCCCACCAGCAGCTCCTGCTCAAGCAAGCGACAGAGAGCAACTGAGTTATCAATTGTTTTGGTTAGTGTTCCCAAACAATTCTCCAGCAAGCGTATGAGTGAAGTAGACATCATGATGTTTTCCTTTCACAGCCTATAGTGTAAGTTTCTCCATTAAAATATTCCAATTAGCCTCAAACCAGCACACTGAATAAGACAGTTGAGACATACCTAGTTTAAGATTTTTTATAACGTTCAGGATCCGATCTCATGATTGTTAGACTCCTAATGTAAATCTTTTCTCTTTCTGTGAACAGGTATCTGTAACTTTCTCACTTTTGTATCAGATAGCTGGCAGTTCCAGGACACAATGAGAGCATGCAGCCAATCCTGTGTATGCTCTTAAAGCAGGTGTCTGCTAGGTAAGAGAGGGTTGTCCAGCCAGAAACTACAGGGGCACGATGAAGCTTTTGGTTGCACTCTTATCCCCTGCTTTTCTTTCCACTCTTTCCAATGCACTTATCTATTTCTCAGAATTATCCCTCATGCACCTACAGCAGGCTGGATTGATTTTGAATGAGCTCTTATGTTATTCTCGCTCCCATTAAAAGTAAGGCTGCTGTTCTCTGAATCAGACTGTGGCAGACGTAAGAGCTGATGAGTGGCTCAGCAGGCCCATCCATACAACACTCTGGTCTTCGTCTCTTCTAGGAAACAATTGCAAATCACCCAGAAATGACCACAGAATGATTCTAGACTCTAACTGGGAAAGCTGACATCAAGTGTTTAAAGACTTCCTTATGTCTACTTCTCATTCTCATGGCTGCCTTTAGGAGCCTAAAAACCATCCTCTAATAAAAAACTAGACTGACTTAAATACAAAGAAGACGAAATACAGACCACACAGAGGAAATGTCTCTTAGCACAATATTCTTTCTAGAGGTGACATAAGAATGTTTTTAGACAAAACTGAAATAGATTTACACTTTTGAATATGTGCACATTCACATCCTCCAGTTAAATTCATGCTTGCTGGGTTAGTTCAGTACTAGAAGGGGGAATTTCTCAGCCAAGAGCTGTCCACACAGATGAAAGTTCAGACCAACATATCAGAGCTGCAGAGAAAGATGAGATTCAGGTTGAGCTTGTAGTCAGCAGACCTTCTTGAGAGGAGACCTCCAACTGCACCCTTCCTTTAGTGGAAACACCCATAAGTTTTCACTGTTTGGATAGGGCATACCCAGTCCATAGACTCACATTGATTCTTCTCACTGAGCAAACTGCTATTCTGTCTGGTTCTTCTTTTCGTGAATCACCTCTCCTGCATATAATTTTCCAGGGAAGCCATGTTTTCCCTGGGTGAGGTCTCTCATTCTGTTGCAACCCAAAACTTCAATTCTGGAGCCCACAGAAGCATGGAATTGTAGAATCATAGAATCACCCAGGTCAGAAGAGATCTGTCAAGCCCAGAGCCCTGTCAAACCTCATACTATAGAATCATAGAATCAGTCAGAGTTGGAAGGGACCACTAGGATCATCTAGTTCCAGCCCTCCTGCCATGGATAGGGACACCTTACACTAGATCAGGCTGTCTGAAACCTCATCCACCCTGGGATTAAACACCTCCAGGGTTGGGGCTTCGACCACCTCCCTGGGCAACCCATTCCAGGGTCTCACCACCCTCGTGGTGAAGAACTTCTTCCTAACATCCAATCTCATTCTACTAATTTCTAGCTTTGTTCCATTCCCCCTAGTCCTATCACTACCTGACATCCAAAAAAGTCCTTCCCCAGCTTTTTTGTAGACCCCCTTAAGATACTGAAAGACCATGATAAGGTCACCTTGAAGCCTTCTCCTCTCCAGACTGAACAGCCCCAACTCTCTCAGTCTATCCTCATAGGAGAGGTGGTCCAGCCCTCCAGGGATGAGGCCTCAACCACTCAACTGCACCTGCTCTGGTGTGTTTGCACCATTCCTCTTCATCCCCAGCAGGATTATTAGAGTGGAAGGGACTGTTGATTTTGAGTTGTCACAGCCCTTATCCTCCCTCATCTTGCTGACATCCTTTTACCTAATAGGATGACAAGCAGTTATTGCAGAATGTCCGTAGCCTATGGAAGAGACTGTGGGAGCAAGCTAGTAACAGTAACCTCTTTAGCTGTTATAGCTAAATCCAACTCAGTTTATGAATCAGAGTTCACAGAAGCATTTTCTGAAACTTGTCTGTAATTACCATTCACAGAATCACAGATTTGCAGATTGCATTGGGTTGGAAGGGACCCTCAAAGGTCATCTTGTCCAACCCTGCCCCAGTGAGCAGGGACACCTCCAACTAGAGCATTGCCTTTCTTGAGTTCTTTTCCTTTCATCTTCTTTTGTCTACTACTTTGTTTCTCTTTTTATCCACTTCCAGTGATAATAATTCAAGCCAGGGATCATGTCTTTGTATTTCTAAAGAATGCTCTACAGACTTTTAGTGTTACAAAAACATTGATTTAGCTGAATGCATCTTCTTTGAGGGATATTTGAGTGTCAGAAATACAGATTACTTTAGTTAGAGTATCTCAGTTTGTATTTTTACAAGCATCTAAGATGCATATTATATGTTTACTGCATAAGCACCTCACAAAACTTAGCAGAGTTATTATCATAAAACTAATTTGAGGTAGGGAAATGATTGGTCTTTCCTCAGGCAGAACAGAGTGGAACACTGATTAAACCCGCCTTGTCATACATATCCAGTTAAGTTTCTTATGGATAGAATTAGGATCTTCACAGACATCTAGCCAACAGAGCACTGGGTGCACAGATTGAGTTGTCAATTAGGATGAATCTGTACAAAAGCAATTTCTTCAGTTTTGCAGGTCAGGCAATTCTGAGATCTAAACTTTTGTCGATGACATCCTAGATCATAGAGCAGTAGTTGAGGGGTCTGCTTAAGTCTTGAATTTTTCAAACATAGGCTCCCTATCATTGAAATTACTAGCATTGCATAAGGAACATTGTTAGAATTTAGAGCAGATAAAAATTTCTAACCTCAGGATCACTATCTATGTACTTTGTTTGACATTCCTATGCATCAGCACGTTAGAGAGCAATTTTAATGGGTTTCCAAGAAGTGGATAGCTGTTAAGAGACTACTTTGCATCAGTGTGTATGTGTACTCAGGATTTCTTTCTAAACATATTGAAGCAACCTCAATTTGTTAAATCAATAGAGGGACTGTCCATGAAAAGAAGCAGTTTAAGGTATTGCAGTACTTACTACATACATTACTGAGGGAAACAAAGGAACGTCTGACCTTGAAAGCCTTTTGTTTAAGATTCTTGGTTTAACAAGCTAAGGTGACTCTCCCTGTTATGAAGATCTTCCTCTCTTAAATAACCCTAAAACATTTTTCTGGCTTTAATGTTGGACAAGTTGTATTACCTGCTGTTTGAAAGAAAGAAAGAAATCTCACTCTTTCTTCAGAAGCTTTCTAGGGCTTAACCTCTCCCATATAACACTGAATTCTTGGATTACTTCCAATTTTAGCAAACTCTGGCATTTTCCACTGTCTTCATCAATAAAAGCTAAATTTTGATGCAATGGTTAGGTTGTAATAATAACAAATAATACAGTGAACTCTCACTTCAGTTTTCTCTGTAAGACATTTGTGGATTTATTGTCAATAAATAGCTTATTATTTCTCTTTTTATGACCAGGTGACCTGCCTGGTGGACATGGGGAAGGCTGCGGATGTAGTGTACTTGGACTTCAGCAAGGCCTTTGACACTGTCTGCCATTGCAAACTCCTGGCAAAGTTGACAACCCTTGCTTTGGACAGGGGCACTGTGTGCTGGGTTAAGAACTGACTGGATGGCCATGCCCAGAGAGTGGTGGTGAATGGTGCCACATCCAGTTGGCAGCCAGTCACTAGTGAAGTGCCCCAGGGATCAGTGCTGGGCCCAGTTCTGTTTAATATCTTCACCGATGATCTGGATGAGGGGATTGAGTCCAGCATCAGTAAGTTTGCAGACAACACCAAGTTGGGAGTTGTGAGTTGTGTCAATCTGTTAGAGGGGTCTGGAGCACAGCCTTATGGGAAGAAGCTGAGGGAGCTGGGGTTGTTTAGCCTGGAGAAGAGGAGGCTCAGGGAAGACTTTATTGCTCTCTACAACTGTCTGAAAGGAGATTGTAGCCAGGTGGGGATTGGTCTCGTCTCCCAGGCACCCAGTGACAGAATAAGAGGACACAGTCCCAAACTGCACCAGGGCAGGTTTAGGCTGGATGTTAGGAAGAAGTTCTAAATGGAAAGAGTGATTGGCATCGGAATGGGCTGCTCAGGGAGGTGGTAGAGTCACTATCCCTGGAGATGTTTAAGAGGATGCTGGATGAGGCACTTAGTAGTAAGGTTTAGGTAATTAGAAGGTGTTAGGTGATAGGTTGGACTCGATGATCCTAGAGGTCTTTTCCAACCTGATTGATTCTGTGATTCTGTGTGATTATTTGTGTTGTGTTTCTTAATGTCTCTCTTCATACCTTTGGAAACCACAGGACTAGGTGGTATGTGTGTTATTGCTTGTCTTTTCAGTATTGTTACTCAAAATCAGTGTAGTAGTCAAACTATTTTACCTGGGACATCACAGCCTTTTAGAAAAGAAATTATTGAATTGTTATTTGTACAGAATATTAATCTCCTATTTAGTAATTGTGTGTAATGCTTATCAACATTTTAAAACAGAAAAATAGATAATATAATACATTACTGGAGTATTTCCAAATGCATTTGAAATACAGTTATTTTTTGTGTGTGATAAATTCTGAGATTGGTCTCTACATCAGTCTCAAATTAAAAGAGGATAAATTAGGGTACAGAAGTAAAACAGGTTATAAGTAGGAGGAAACAAGGAATATGGAAAGCAAGTACATTTTCTCAAACCAGAAGTAGTAGTAGGCCTGTAAGTGTGGTGAAACAAAAGATGGAAAGGAGAAAGGAAGTTGTGGGAGGAATACATTACAGAAAAACTGAATGATTTACCTGTGTTTTATGACAGCTGTTTGGATTTTAACAGGTTTCCTATGGCAGTCTAGAATGGAATTGGCGTCTTTTGTGTGAAACAGCAACACCGTCCCAGCTTCAGCTTGCTAAACATTTCCCACCTTCAAATTTAGATGGGTACATATGTTAATTTGTAACCATTTAAGTACACAGCAGTAATGAGGTTCCTGCTAGGTTAATTTGTGACACATTCAGTGTAAACACTTGATATCTGCTAGTAATCATTGCATAAAAGCCTGAACAACAGCATGATATTTCTCAGGAAAGTTCTTTAATTATCCAGGGAAAGATGGTCATTAGCACCTTGTTTGGTGTTTCCTTGAAGTAAGCACAATGCATTCCTAAAAAGGAAGAAAATAAAAACAGTTCTGGAACAAGTTTGTTGCAGTAGCTTTAAAAATGAACTGTAGAGACTCTTTAATGGTGTGAGCTGTCTGAGACAGCTGGCTGTGCATCCGGATCGCATTTGCATTGCTGGTTGTCTTGGGTGCATCATATGGTAAGAGACAAGGCAAAAACCATCTAAGAGTCACTTTTTATTTCTCTTTTTAAAAAGAATTGTGCAAAGTTGTCTTTCTAGGAGATGTAAATCCTATCACCTAAATAAGGATGAAAGCACTCTGTGAAAGTGTATTTGTAGTTTAAATAGTAGCATATGCTTTCTGGTTTTTTCCCCATTGAATTAAATGAATATTCTCCTATGGATATAAACTGGAAAATACAATGCGTTCCACTACAACTCTCCCTGTGGAACATTTAACTGAAAACATTTAAATACTATAAATTTAAATACAGGGTTGTGGATTTTTTAGCTTAACAGACACACAGTGCTTTAAATTGGAAAATACATAAAATAAATTTGAGACAGTATTTCAATGGCACCATTATTGATATTTTGTTGTCAAATATTGTTTACAAAAGAATTATTATTGTCTGTGGTATAGCAGCTGGTGACCCTGTGATTCTGTTATTCTCCATTTGAATTAAGGTAGAAAATCCGAACACAACTGTGTTCTCCTCTATTTGTAGAGAAAAATATGGGGAAAAAACCCTTTTCTACTGCTGAAATAACTTCAAATACCTGTACTTGATACATTTAGTTTTAAGTCACTTTTGAAGAATAGGAAAACCATTCTTTGATAAAATGACTTTCCCAAAATGTCTCAGGGTTCCATTTGTATGTAGTCATGCAGAAGTGCCGAAACTGTAATTTCTAAAGGAAATAATTTGCTAAGAGGAAAAGAAACATGAGTACATTGTGGTAGAATGGTGAGTGCATTAGCAGACAATGGGAAGCGGGAAACTTGAAAATTGTATTAGCTAAGCATTGGTGATTTAACTCCGTGGTCTTCCAGCATTTAATCAACGGCTGTAAATGATTTTCTATAGCTAGTGATAGTTCATTGACAGACACATGTCCATGTCAAATGTTGGTAAAATTATCATAATGATGGTACACAGGCAAGTGATGGACCTTTTGTTGACTACTTTCTCCATACAGAAAAAAAATGAAATATTGGAGGATGTCAAAATGTCATCATTCTCATTATGTTAAAAATCAAAAGATAAAATCAGACAGCAGAAATTGCTGTGTAATAGTCTTGGCGATGGTTTCTGGGTAAATCTTGGCCAGGTTTTTCTTTGATTGCTTTCCATGCTGTATTATCTATTGTGTTCCACATGATGCATATACTGTGACTTCAGAACCAGAGTGCTGTGCATAGGTGTTATTGAGTATCTTGTCAGCGGGGGGGGGGGAAAAAAAAAAAAAAAAAAAAAAAAAAAAAAGAAAAAAGTAACATGCTGACAAATGTAGCCAAACCTGTGCATAGAAGTAGCTAAGTGCATGGAAGCTTTATTTCCCAAGAAACTTATGTCTTGAACTTGTTCTTTGCAGTTATGATACTTGCTACAATTAGACATCAAGGACAAGGCTGGAAGGCATTTAAAAGCGGTTGTAGCTTGTTTTTCTGAAAGAGTGAGTATGTTTTTCAGGAGAATAGATGCACAGACACCTGTGAAATTGATGTGAGAAGATGGAATACTGACAGTAGAGTTATACAAAACATTTGAAATAGGAGTAGCTGAATTTCAGAAGCAACTTGAAGATAATGTTCACCTGAGTCAAAAATATCAAGGACATCTGGCAGTAATTCCAGTCTTCTTCCTGTACTTCTCCCTTTGAACTCTTTCAGCTTGAAGGATGATGCTATTGGCATAATTTTCTCAGATTATGAAAGAAAATGAGTGTGACAAAAACTCATGCATGTAATTTAAAGAATGACTGAATGATATTAAAGTGTTACGGTGAGTGGCTGCTGTGGAAAGCAAAGAAAATGGAAGCTTGAGTCGTACTAAGCATCTGTTGGGCTGTGAGAGTAATCTTCTGGTATAATACTTCAATGAAGTACCTCATGTGATGTGAGCAAGGGATGCGGAGTATTTCTAGAGCAACAGTGCAAGTCTGGATAGTGTAAAGGTTGATAAAAGAACATGTTATGGCACGATAGAATCAGATGTATAGTTGCAGATGCTGTGGAAAAATGCCAGGGCTTGTTATTCTCAAAAGGACAAAGAAAGCAAAGAAACATGCAGGTTTGTCTGTTGTGTGGCACTTTTTGGTCTCAGCTGAAGATGTGTGTTGCCTAACAAGTTTGTTTGTTTGAGAATGACCTGCTGGTGAAGAATTCTTTGTAAGTGCTTCATAATGACATTGCAGGAGGAGTAGTCACAATCTGTGGGCGATATTCCATTACAGTGATGAGTACTGTTGTAAATAACTGGTTGCTTTGCACCTGGTAATCTAGTTGAACTAACATGGAATGCCTTTTGGGCAGCCTACTAAAAATTAGAAACCATTGCTACCTGACCTTAGGTGCTGACAGCGTAAAAAGCAATGCCTTGTTAATGAGACACAGAATGAAAGAGGGAACAAAGCTTATAAAAAGCATTTGTGAAACTGAAGCCTCCTTCTTCATGGCTTTAGGGGAAAATTTTCAGCTTCATTCTTGATTACACAATATTCTTGTACTGATTACAGAATATTCTTGCAAGATTAACTTCAGGAAAAGTTGCAGCATTTATTCGAATTGTTCTGAAATCACATCAGGTTGAAATTTTTGTGTTTAAATACAGCTTCCAAAAATTCCTAAGTAATCAGACCTTCAAGTCCACCTTGCAGCCTATATAAAACAATTTTTTTAATTTAAATACATTTATCACTCTGGGCAGTGCAATCACATATGGGATGGATATAGAATATGATTATATCACAATTTTGCTGACTATTCTGATTCTAATGATACAACAGTTTTTAGAAAGGTACTATTGCACAAGATCACAGTATCACAGTATCACACGGTATCGCAAGGGTTGGAAGAGACCTCAGAGATCATCAAGTCCAACCCATCACCACAGCCCTCAAGATTAGACCATGGCACTAAGTGCCATGTCCAAACGTGCCTTGAACGCCTCCAGGGACGGTGACCCCACCACCTCCCCGGGCAGCCCATTCCAGTGACAAATTACTCTCTCAGTGAAGAACTTCCTCCTCACCTCCAGCCTAAACTTGCCCTGGCGTAGCCTGAGACTGTGTCCTCTTGATGATGACACAGAAATAAATATCTAAAAATGCAGAATTACACAAAGCTTTTACTCTTTTATATTTTCTGTTGAAACTACAAAAGTTTCCTGAGTTCATTTGAGTTACAATGCACTACTTTTATGGACTTATTTTAAAGATGTATAGAAGTAAAGATGGACTGGAAGTATATGGACTTTCAAACTGTGTGTGAAAACATTTTAGTTTTACTCAAAATCAAGACTACATTTGGTAGTAGATTCAAGTTGGTGTTTTCTTATGTCAGTTCAGTCAGCCTACCTCTCATTAGCAGCATACTCATACATAGCTACTGAGAGAGATTGGTACTAGAATATTTATTTCAATTTCAAATTTATGACGAGATTTTTGTACTGAAGTATGTGTATTCTGCTGCATGAAAGTATCTGTAATCTAAAGAAGGAGCATTTACTCTGAACTTTTCATTCTGTACCATCTGTTGGTGCATACTTTCCTACTGCAGAAGATACAATAAAGCTCTTATGTCCCGCATGGATTTCCTAGCAGAGTTCTTAAAATCCTCAATTACCTCTTCACTTTAATAGTGCCTGACAGTAGTTTTTACTGAAATCACAGCTAGAGATCAGGCAAATTTAACTATACTTCCAGGGATTTCCCTTCTAGCATCATGGCACTGTGGTTTTGGCAAACCCCAAAATTCAATCCCTTCATTCATATCATCTTGTACAATAAAGTGAGTATAAAAAAACTAGACAAAATATTTTATTGCCCTTGGTAGGGTAGGGTAAGCGGCATGATTTTAAACGTTATTGTCATTGCTGTTTTATACCCTCATTTATTAAGCCCAACTCTAAGTTTTTGAAACCATCCAAAATGTGAAGTGGGACACCAAGTAAACATTCCGTCTCCCAGGACGTTTAGATGGTTTCTAATTGATAACAGAGGTCTGAAAAAAACCCAAACAAACCAATTAGCAAACAAACTGTATTTGGGAATTCAGTTCTGGCCTTGAAATACTCTGTTTTCCAAAGGGTCCTCGTGTAGTGTGTTGTTGAATCAATCCTTACACCTGCAACAGGACAAGACAACAGATTCACACACTGCCCACAGCAGTGCCAGGGCGTTCTCATTCCCCCAATACAAGGCTGCCGGATCAGCACGGTTGGGTAACCTGCCATCTGTGGAGCCTTCTGAGCCAATGGATAGCTTCATGATGTACAAGGACAATGAATGCAGTTGTGTGGTGTTTTACATAGGTATGCTCATAATTTTTGTTAGTCTTTCTGCTGGGAAAAAGTTCTAGACCTGGAGAATTTACACAGTGTTTGCAGAGTTATCTGCAAGACACAACTAGGTTTCACATTGCACAACTGGCTTCCTTCTTTGGAAAGAACAACAGTTCCTGGCTATTTCTTACAGTGTTCACAGAATCACAGAACCACAGAAACATTCAGGTTGAAAATGACCCTTGGAATCATCAAGTCCAACTGATAACCCTACTCTACAAAGTCCACCCTAAGCACCGTATCTAAATGACCTTTAAACACATCCAGGGTTGGTGACTCCACCACCTCCCTGGGCAGCCCATTCCAATGCCTGACCATTTTTTCTGTGAAATTTTTTTTCCTGATGTCCAGTTTAAACCTACCCTGGTGCATCCTGAGGCCATTCACTCTTGTTCTATCACTATATACCTGTGAGAAGAGACCAGCAGCAGCCTCTCCACAGTGTCCTTTCAGGTAGCTGTAGACAGAAATGAGGTCTCCCCTCAGCCTCCTCTTTTTCAAACTAAGCAGCTCCAGCTCCTTCAGTTGCTCTTCACAAGATTTATTCTTCAAGCCCTTCCCCAGCTTTGTTGTCCTCCTCTACACTCACTCCAGGACCTCAGTATCTGTTGTAATGAAGTGCCCAAAACTGAACACAATACTTGAGGAGTGGCCTCACCAGAGCCGAATACAAGGGGACAATCACCTTCCTGCTTGTGTTGGACACAACATTTCCAACACAAGCCAGGATGCCATTGGCTTTCTTTGCTACCTGGGCACACTGCTTGCTCATATTCAGTTGCTTGCCAATTAGAACCTCCAGGTCCCTTTCTGCCAGACAGCTTTCCAGCCATACTTCCCCAAGCCTGCAGCATTGCTTGGGGTTGTTGTGACCCAAGTGCAGGACCTGGCATTTGACCTTGTTGAAGCTCATCCTGTTAATGCTGGGTCATCAATCCAATCTGTCTAAGTCCCTCTGTAGAGCCTCCCTACCCTTGTGCAGATCAACATGGCCACCCAAGTTGGTGTCATCCTCAAGCCCATTTTATAAAATCTTACCTTCACAGTCAGGCTATGTACAATCAAGGCTGTCATCACCTGAAATTACTCCAGTAATGTGTGGAGTAATAACCTTTCTCAAGGAGAAAAGCAAAGCAAAGCAAACCAAAAACCAACCAAAACCCCCAAAAAACTTAAAAAAAGAAGACCAGTCAGAAAGAGAATAATCATGGCCACACTTGAACATTCTTCAACCTAAAATGTCTATAACTCCTGTATTTTCACCATTACATTGTGTCTTACCAATCATCTTTGCTGCAGCTTTTTTTGTGGGCTTAGTCAGGCATTGTGCCTGGTGGTGAACTACACAGCAGGGGAAAACACTCTTGTGCTATAGGAATTCCCAACATTGTGGAAGCATGTAAACAAACTCCTGAATCAGGATCGTATCATAAACATTTTGCAGTGAAACATTCATGTATTTCCTGATAACGTATACGTAAAATCATCTGGAGAAATCCTTACGGTTTTGAAGCATCACAGAGATCTTTAATAACAGAATCATCTCTGTAAAACTAAGTCTTTCAGAAATAGCATTTGGCAAGTAGCATTGGCAGGGAAAAAATAATCAGTAATTTGAAACTGTATCACAACAAATTTTATTCAGATTACTCAAAATATTATTTAAAGTAGATTCTTAAAATCGCATTTGAGTTAACAGCTATTTTTTTTGCAGATATCTAGTGTACATTTCCAGAGATGAGTGCAAAAATTGCCAATTTAGCCTGATGGTTGAAAGTTTCTTCTACTGGTTTTTTTTTTTTTCATTCTTGTGTGCTTTCCAGGCATTAACTGACCCGTGTTATAGTTGTGAAATTGATATCGATACATCTCATAGGTATGAATTTGAATAGGGTAACCTTTCCAGATGTACTGAATATTCTTTAGGTGAGGATATTTGTAATACAGAGAACTACCTATTAAAAAATTCAAAATGGATCAAAAGAGTCAGCTGAGTGTTTAACTTGAAGAAACAGAAGTAACAGAAATAGGCAATATATAAACGTATTAGTAATAGCTTTACATGCATATGCAGCAGCACGAAACAGTTACCAAAACTTAAAAAAAAACCCATTGGATTTGCATCAAAATCTCTTAAAAATGTTGCGTGACTACTAAATAACGCCAGTGCTACCCCCAGTTTAAGTCATCCCCAAGCTATTTATGAATCTGTGATGAATTTGTAGGAAGGCATCAAGGAGAAATAATGGGAATAGGTGAGAAATGGGGAATGTGGGAGGTGAGATAGCCTTGAGATTTAGAGCCTGTGTCTCCTGTAGGAGAGATCACTGTGCATATTTTGCAGAGTATGCTAGCTACTACTAAAATAGTAAGTAAAAGGGAATCTCCTCTTCTAGGTATTTTCTGAATCTGATGCTCCACTTTCTTTTTTTTTTTTTTTTTTTTTTTCCCTTTTTTTTTTTTTTTGCCTTTTTTTTTTTTTTTTCCCATTTTCTGTTTGTTAGCCGTTTTTTAGGTTACAGCCGCTTTGGAGAAGCTTATTTCAGTATAGAAATAAGATTTCTAACAGATTTTTTTTTTTCTGATTGACAGAAAAATGAAAATATATGTATAGCAATTATGCTGCTTTACAATCCAATTTTCATATATTTTTCAGAGACAAACAGGGGATGGAAGCAGACTGTAATTTATTTCACCACGTGCTCAGTATTCAGGCTTGTAGGACTACCTTCTTTGTGGGTGTACAGAACACAGAAAAACCTGTACTACATTGCCCCATTTTTGTTAGAGTGAAGATTGCTGTGGCCACAGTGTATGAATGCTTCACAACTGCTAATTAATTTTTTTTCACAACACTCTTGAGATAGCACAATTTTCTTGTCCTCATTTTCTAGAAATGGAATTCAAATAAAGAGGAATTAGGTGCTTTGCTCAAGGTCACAGAGGAAGTTGGGAGAGAACTTGGAATAGACCTTAGCTCAAAACTCGTGCCTTAACTAATATATCACTTCCCTCTCCCTGAGGTATCTGCAAAGGTAGCCACAACACAGGCCTTGGTCAGTCAAAACTGCTCAAAAAATATCAGGCAAACTTTTGGTAGGATTATGAGAGCTTTCTAAGTAAATGAAATAACTTTGAAGTGTTTTTTTAAAGATTGTTTTAAAATTTCTACCTGAAATAGACAAAGGCCACTTGGAATTTGTTTGTTTGTTTTGTTTTGTTTATTTTTGTTGTTGTTTGTTGTTGTTTGTGTTATTTCTGGTGGATTTTTTGGTTAGTTTTGTTTGTTCATCAAGGTTTTTACATGCACAGCTGTATTGTTACTATCATTTTTATCATCATTAGGTTACTTTGGTCAAAGATTTAACTTCCATCTTGCTTTTTTGCTTCAAACAGTTTTAACAGTTCTTTTATCCAACTGAAAGTTTACGTGCAGATTTTTGGCTATCTCTTGAAAGGCAAAACGATTCAAAGTAGAATTCAAAGAATAAAAGTTTTCATGATATTTTCTGTAAAACTAATTATGTTTAAAACTGAAGTAAAAGAGAAGAGAATCTTGTAACAGTATGATAATACTTTTCAACAGTGTGTAATTTATGAAACAACTTCATTATCATGAAATAACTGGTCTGAGTACATCCATTCATACTGAAGCTGAAGGCCTGTTTCTAGTGGAGTCTTCTCTGTTGTATTTAAGCAATAATCTAATTCCTAAACACATAATCTGAGATTTGAGATGGAAATATTTATTTTGATTAAAACAGTACATTCTTTGCACATTCTGATTACCTGATAAAACTCAAGTAAGATGAAATTAATGAAAGTATTTTAATGTTTCTAATAGATACACAGAAAGCTAATAGCCTGGTCAGGATTCATTCTTGCAGGCTACTTAACAAGTAATTTTTTTTTTTTTCTTTCTCATAGAGTTCTTAGCATCTTCTGAAACTACTGGCCATGGTGGTTTTAGTGTTGCCAGTCATTTGAATCTGTAAATCAATGAGTTTGGAGGATATTTTTTGATAAAATTACTCTGCTACATAGTACTTGGGTACTGCACTTATGTAAAATCTCAAAAAAAAAAAAATTACTCACTGGCTTGTGACATGTTACAGATATGATGTATCTTGTACAAAACCTTGAGAAAAGTAAAACAAACCTGAAAAATCCAGTTGTGTTGGAAATTCTGTTGGTATAAGATGAGGAAGTAGAACTGTATTTTTTTAGCCAGTAAGTCTTCATAGGTGTATTTTTTAACAACTACTTAATGTTATTAGATACACATATTTTGTTCCATGCAACATACTTAGCCCCTAATTCCTTCATAGCCTGTTACTTTTCCTATTGATCTGGAGCTTCTCTTCAGTGGTTTGTACAGTAAATGCTGTGTGCTGGAGTCATCTTTATATTTTGGAGTAGATTGAAAGAGACAGGGCAGCCGCTGCAGGTCAGATATGATGTGAGATCTGAGTTGTCATAATAACCCGGATTCTCAGTAACTTACAGCAATGAAGTTCAGAGGCAGTCAGCTCTGGCAACTGCTGAGAAGGCTAAATATTGATTGGAAGGGAAAAATGAGCGAGACAGTGACCTTCTATTCAGAGCCTGACAAAAGTGTGGCCAGGATGATGTTCTTGCTAATGCAGTGCCTTCCTACTTACCCTGCACAATAGCAGGAGGCAGCCACACTCCCTTCCTGCCTCAGATCTGCCACTCCTGACTTCTGACATCAAGCCATTAACTTTGTTAGCCTTGTTCCTCCCTTGGTGGTTCCTAAAAGAAAAGAAAGAGGATTTTTTCTCAACCTCAGCCTCATCAAAACCATGAAAGTAATTTTCAAGTAGAGTATAGTTTTTATCTCTTAGTTACCTATAGAAAGAGGGAAAGAATTTAAAAAAAAAAAAAAAGTTGTGGTTGAGCTGAAACTCCCTGAAGCCTACCTGTATTTTCAGCGATTAATGGGGGAAGTATTTATCGTTCTACAGCCTTTTGCTGTTTGGATTTCCTCCAGTTCAGAATCAGTTCTATCAAATTGGCCAGTGCAATTTATTATCTCCTCAGGGACATTCAGCTGTCCTAGCTAACCTTTCTCAGAATAGATCCAGCTGTGCCCTTCTGTACAGAATCTTTCCACTCCCCTAGAAATACAGTCATTGTAAGGGTGTCCTAACAGAACTATTAAAGATACCCTTAGGCCCAGCTCTGCATTAATGACCTATAAGCTCATGACTTCCATTTCTGCTGTATATATTTTGATGTGAGGGTTAAGAAGGATAGCACAGGTTCAAGCACACCAGCAAGATCCCCGGGGAAACAGAAGTGCAATTATTCTCTAAATGGCAATTCAGAATTAATGGTCCAGGAAAATGACTTTGCAGGGAACTTTAGCTCCCATGATTTTATTTGGAATTGACAGCACTTGGAAGACACTCCATTACATGACAACAATGCCTTACATTTTTCTTAGCATATTTAATCTATAGATCCGGAAATATTTCCATGTCTTGTCTCAGTTTTGTAAGCACTGACAGTGAGAAATCTGGGAATGAGACAATGAGCTAAATGTACTTGCTTGAAGTTACGTATTCAGCTGGTGGCTGACTAGGTGAAATGGAAACAGTGGCATCCTAGTTCCTTACTGTAATAGCAGTTAATTCTAATGGGTACTTCAGTGATCCATGTGTTATGTCTTGACAGTCAATAGAAGTTAAATGAATTAATATTGAAGCTTGTTATCCATTAGTATCTGATTGAAGGAAAAAAATTACACATGCACACAAATACATAGTGTTTAAAGCATAGTCGTTACGAGTAAATGAGTGACAAAGCAAATTAAATGAGTGATTACTTGAAGAAAAAAATGTGTTTCAGTCCAATCTTATACCTATGTTCCATTTTTAGCATCAACAGTTTTTCACATGACACCAAGCTGCGTGGTACAGTTTACACACTAGAGGGAAGGGATGTCATCCAGAGGGACTTGGATATGCTTGAGAGGTGGGCCCAAACCAGCTTCAGGCAGTCCAACAAGGCCAAGTACAAGGTTCTACACATGGTTGGGGCCATCTCAGAACACCAGTATAGGCTGGGATAGAAGAGGCCCAAGAGCAGTCTTGAGGAAAAGGACTTTGGGGTGTTAGTTAATGAAAAACTGGCAACATGCACTTGCAACCCAGAAGGCCAGCCACATCCTGGGCTGTATCAAAAGAAACGTGCTCAGTGGGATGAAGGAGATGATTGTTCCCCTCTTCTCTGCTCTTATAAGAGCCCACCTGGAGTACTGTGTCCAGTGCTGGTGCCCCCAGCATAAGGACATCGAACTGAGTGAGTCTAGAGGAAGGACATGAAGATGATTAGAGGGCTGGACCACCTTCTCTATGGGGGCAGGCTGCAACAGTTGAGACTTTTCAGCCTGGAGAAAAGGCGGCTTTGGGAAGACCTAGTACCTCAACATGGCCTAAAACAAAACTGGGAAGGAATTTTTTTACAAGGGCTTGTGGTGATACAATGAGAGGGAAGTTTGAGGAGGGCAGATTTAGAATGGATATTAGGAAGAAATTCTTTTCAGTCAGGGTGGTGAGACACTGGAACAAGTTGACCAGGGAGGTTGTGAATGCCCTGTATCTAGAGGTGTTGAAGGAGAGATTGGATGAGGCCTTGAGTGACCTAGTGTAATGGAAGGTTGGAACTAGATGGTCTTTAAGGTCCCTTCCATTCTATAAATCTAAGGATGCATAAATCTGTGACTCAGACACTTCCTACCATAAAAAAAAAGAAGAAAGAAAAAAGGAAAGAAAAAAGAATACTTAGAAGGTAAGTAGGGTTTACTTTGGGAGAACATACACTGACTTTAAGAATCATCTCAGTGAAGCTGAGATAATTGTCTTGATTTCCCTTTCTTGCTTAGTTTCCTTAAAGCCTATGTAATCATGCTATTTGCCTGCTTTTCTTTCCACCCTTAAGTAACTTTTGAACCTGTTGGCAACTTTCTGCCATCTGTGACAAACAGACCTCTCAAAGAACTGAAACTCCCGTGAGGTTTCTGAGCAGTGGTTCCTACACAGAGGAGGAAGACTACAGAAGTGGCTGACATTCAGGCTCAGCAGTTGCCTAGGGTGTGCCCACGCATACAGCCTTGGCAGCTGGCCCATAGGCACTGCTCGCCACTCTCTACTGCTCCTCATAACTGTACTGGGTAGGAAGCCCAGGAATGAAGGGAAATGGAAGGAATGTGACCTGTGGAAAGTGGTGCAAAACACCAGGCAGGTATCTGGATTATTGCAGTGAGGAAATGAAGGAGACACAGCTCTCCAGTCAAGATACAGAAAACATCTTGCACAAAATCAACTACTGTAGGGTTGAAAAGTGTATTCATGATGCCTGACTTAAAATCTTAAACTGCAAAGTTAATCTCTTAGTCCCCCCTTCCAATAGACAACACAGAGAGGTTGGGCAACCTGCTACCTGAATTGGGCTGCTGTATTTAAGTCATTCTTCCTCGGATTTGATTCTTGGTCCTTCTGCTTTTTCCTGCCTAAGAAGCACTAGTTCAGCACACTGGCAATGGAAGGGACTTCTCTGTTGCTCTGTGACTTTTCTCATAACAAAGATTTATGATTCCAGTAATGTAGATATTAATAAATCTTGACAGAATCCAACATTTCCAGGTAGTGCATTTCTCTTGAAATTGTGCAGAGGTTGTACATGTAATTGTACAGAACAGAGGAAATGCCTTCATTGAAGGAACATGAAAGAAAACAGGATAGTAAGGTAAATTGATTTACTGAAGGCATAAAAATGATCCTACCTAATAGAAATATTAATGTGAAATTTAATGGAATTTTGGGTATTGCATGTAGATATCCACATTTATCTGAACACCTATAAGATACACAAAGGCAAAAAACCTATCTTACTATTTTTCTATTTACAAAGTCTATTACAAAACCTCCAGCAGATNTCATTATGTAATTTAAAAAAAAAAAAGGAGGAGGAGGGGCATGAAGAAAGAAAGAAAGAAAGATACCTAATTAACTGTATTGCTGGAGTGGAGGGTGGAAGTGCAGAAGATGAAGTTAGCGTTTTGGACTGTTTAAAAACACAATCAGTTGATCAGTGTGGTTCACAACGATCAATCTGTTTCAGAAATTCATGTCAGGTTGTTGTAGGCCTGTGATTTTGGTCTGGCCTCCACTATATTTGTTGAATAAAGATAGAGGCTTTTTTTGGTTTATTTTGAAAGGAATGAAAAGACAGTTTGATTATGTTCAAAATCCAGTCCTACTTTTTCCCTGAGAGAAGAATGTGTTTTGTGCTTTTCTTTTCTATCTTCTTCTTTTTTTTTTTTTTTTTTTTTTTTTTTTTTTTTTTGTTTTTTTTTTTTTTAATATTTTTTTTTTTTTTTTTTTTTTTTTTTTTAACTTGGGTACTTATATTTTAGAAAGTTCATTTTCAGTATTTTACTGAATTTTACTGAACAAGTAGAAAGGCTCATCCTAGGGGTATTTATTCTCTTTTGTGTCTGTGACTGAAGTAGGCAACTGGAGATTGGTCTATTCTGACTAGAATTTTACCAAAACACCACCAGCTTATGGTTAGACATATCTTTTGTGAGGGAGGTAGGCAACCTTCTGAATGATAAATTCTACTATCCTGTTCAGTATCTTTATTGATGATCTGGATCAGTGGGTTGGGTCCATCATCAGTAAGTTTGCAGGAGACACCAAATTAGGAGCAGCTGTAGATCTGTTGGAAGGTAGGATGGCCCTACAGAGGGACCTCAACAGGCTGGATGTGTGGACAGAGGTCAATGGGATGAAATTTAACAAGGCTAAGTGCAGGGTTCTACACTTTAGCCACAACAACCCCAAGCAGTGCTACAGGCTGGGGACAGAGTGGCTGGAGAACAGCCAGGCAGAGAGGGACCTGGTGGTGCTGGTAGCTGAATGTGAGCCAGCAGTGTGCCCAGGTGGCCAGCAGAGCCAGTGGCATCCTGGCCTGGATCAGGAACAGTGTGGCCAGCAAGACAAGGGAGGTTATTCTTGTCCTGTACTCAGCACTGGTCAGGCCACACCTTGAGTGCTGTGTCCAGTTCTGGGCCTCTCAATTCAAGAGAGATGTTGAGGTACTGGAACGTGTCCAGAGAAGGGCAACGAAGCTGGTGAGGGGCCTGGAGCACAGCCCTGTGAGGAGAGGCTGAGGGAGCTGGGGGTGTTTAGCCTGGGAAAGAGGAGGCTCAGGGGTGACTTTTGTCTACAACTACCTGAAAGGAGGTTGTAGTCAGGTGTGGGTCAGTCTCTTCTCCCAGGCAACCAGCAACAGAACAAGGGGACACAGTGTCAAAATGTGCCAGGGGAGGTCTAGACTGGATATTAGGAGGAAATCCTTCACAGAGAGAGTGATTTGCCATTGGAATGGGCTGCCCAGGCAGGTAGTGGAGTCACTGTACCCGGAGGTGTTCAAGAAAAGACTGGCTGAGGCACTTAATTCCATGGTCTAGTTGATTGGCTGGGGCTGGGTGATAGGTTGGACTGGATGATCTTGGAGGTCTCTTCCAACCTGTTTGGTTCTATGATTCTGTGATTTTATGAATGTTCGAGGCTAGAAGGGACCTCAAAAGATCATTTAGTCCAACCCCCTGCAGAGCAGGCTCTCATATACCAGATCACACAGGAACACGTGCACTTCTGTATGATATCAGAGATGATAAAAGACTTGAGTATGAATCACATCCTTTTGTTTAATAATGAACAAATCCTCTAAAAGATAATAAAAATAAAGCTAAAGTTTTGTGGTGCTAAATACAGTTTGAAATAAGAAATAATGCAAGACTATATGAAAAGTTTAAATTTGTTGCCTTAGTATTAGACATTTTGAAACTATCTTTAAATATAGCATTATATGTGTACTGTATGTACACTTGTTATGAAATAAAGAGTGGGCGAGGTGGGGAATTAACAAAAATGTAAATTATTTATTAATTCAAACCCTGCCCCCACACAACTATATATAAAGGTATGAAAATTGTACAGGTTATTATGTTTGGTTGAGAATACCTTCAGAGTACAGGAATGAGTACAGATAGTTTGAGGAATAGTATTTGGAAAAGACGAATCCACAAGCAGTGACTATCCCCACTAACAAGAGTCAGGCGTTCCCCAAACACTCTAGGAAATATTCCTAATTTACTTTACTCATGAGGCAGCATTGTTAGCTGTGAGGATTCCTCTTACTGTCTCGTTTTTGTAAAGCCTTCCGGAGCTGCTGTTACCGTCCCCCAAAAGCCAGACGATAGAGAGCCAGTGAGCACACTTTGCAGCGACGGGAATGCTTTGCAGCGAAGGAAGAAGTGCCTGCTTTTTGGCTCACTCCATTTTAATACCTCCCAGCTAACAGGTGTCATAATGTCCCCAAAAGAATTGGAAAGCTTAACCTATAGCATTGCACGCTTGCCAAAGTGTGAGGGTTCTGACATGTGGCTTGGGGAAGGGTCTATGTGTCCACAACCACAGCCCTAGGAAGGAAAGGTGCCTTCTCCTGCCCCTTTCCTGTAATTTTCTCTTTCCTCCATCCTGACTCCACAAAAGGGAGGGAGACAGAAGGGTTTTGAGTGCACTAGATTCCCTGCTTATTTCCCTCTGTGTAGTACTTTCCATGACCGTGAAAAGAACCTATTATTATTAAAAATAATCGTCTGTGGTGACATTGCTAAATATAAAAATTAATAAATAATAAACAATATTAATTTTGGAATAGATCCTGCCGGTACCATTACATTGATACAGCTTGATTTTCAATATGCATCAGAAGATCCTGATCACAATCAGACATTAATTTCTAATATACTTAAAATGTGCCAGAGCCTTTGCTTTCAAATGATGTAACTTCATGAATGCATCTGGGTATCCTGTCCAAGATTAACTGGGCAGGACAGAGAATTCAACTGCAAATATTTGAAGATGTGGATTCGGTTTCTGGGTGTTTCTGTCAGCTTGTGGTTAGAACACTCTCATTAAAACTGAGAAAATGAACTAATGTAAAAGGTGGGCAGAGATGGATCTTCTAGCGATATTTTTGGCTGTTAATGTTTGTGACTGTTACACTTTGTATTGAGTGATTCAGGGAGCTGGTGGAACCACACCCTTTCTAATCTTACTCTGGTCACAGTTTTGAACAGACAGAAATTTTATAAGAAATGAAACATCTGCACCAAGGAAGTCCTCAGGCCAAGAAGAGAGGTGCTCAGTGACTGTGGGTAGCTCTAGTGTGCAGTGGTCACCAGAACTTGGAGTCAGTGCATTGTTCTTTTTGGAATTTAGGTTTGTATTTATTTGTATTGAATTTATTTGTATTGAATTTAGATATGTATTTGTCTCTGTCCTTGCCTAGATCTAAACAGATACTGCTGTTGTAATTGATATAATTGATTTCTACTATTCTAATCAATGAAATCAACTTGGGTGAGGCATCTTTAGATGATTTCCTTTTCTGAAGGCATCAGTACATGAGTGTGACTCAACAGTTTCATTATGTAGGAGTTAAAAGGAGGACACAACCAAGGAAGACTATCACTGGGACATACATCAATGACAAAAGCACAACAACACTGTCATATATTGCAGATATAGGGTAGTTTCACTGAAGCACGATCGTGAACTCACAGAGGGTAATGCTGGCTTGTAGCTTATATAGCCATGACAACAATTGTTTTACACTACTGTGGAATAACTGTTATATATTTTCTGGGAAATAGTGTATAAACAAAGATTAATGAAGTTCAGAGAACTAGGGGATCTGTAATGTACGTTACAGTTCTGTGTGCTACTGTTACAGGAGGGAATAAGTGTACTTATGCACATAGGTAGCAACCCTTGAACAGCATGCTACTCTGAGAAGAGAGTAGAGAAGAATATAGAGCAGTTCAGAAGCACACTAAGAAGACGACAAAGTGAGGAAGAATGTTAAAGAATAAGAACTTGGTAACTAATGTATGCAATACTCATAACATACTGGCTGTCCACTTGTCACTGACTGAACTACACTTTCTCTGACTGTCCATATGTCTTTTTTGTTGCTTTCATGCTATTTTGTGACATACGTCATTGCTCTCTTTTCTCTGATGCCAGCAGACTCCACTGCTGATGTAAACAACAGTGTACTCTAATAAAGGCTGTCCTTGTGAGTCATAAGTGCCTAGGGCATCCAGGATTGTATCAGCATCCTTCATTCCCACATGTAATGTGGGTATCAAGCACTCTTTTATGCACCGTTACTGATATCAGTACAGAGATTTGTCATAATCTTGGATCAGAAAGAAGATCCTAAAGGAAAAATAGAGCAGTCTGAGGTGGTGATACACATACCCAGCTACATACCTAAAGGATAAGGAAAGGAAGTATTGCTTTTAGAAGAAAAAAAAAAGAACAACAAAACTTCCAAACCGTCAGGGGAAAAAATAAAGTCCATCATCACTATTTAGATATAAGTACGTCATAATGGGTGATTCTCTTTTTGTGTCTCTTAATGACCACTAAAGTATATGAATTGTTTGTACTTCAGCCATGTATCAAATAGGATATGCAGGCTTTCAGAGGTTTAGATTAGGAGCATGCATAAAAATTATGACAACATTCTGTGTACAAAACGTTCATAATATGAAACCATTTTAAACTGACAGATTACTAAACTCTAACAAAATTAACCAGACCAAAGTACAGGAGTCCCAAAGGCTGCAATGTTATTAATTGGATTTTTGTTGTTACTGCTGCTTTTAATGGAACAATTTAGTGTGGCAAATGCAGTAAAAGGAAAAATATAAAAGGGACTTCTCAAATAAAAAAGAAGAAAATTCTGAAATCAGCTAACATTGTACTTGAATCCAGCACCTTTAATAAATGGGGAGCTTCCTCTTTGAGTTAAATTTAATATAACTAATTACTTGTGTAACATAAATTTGAATATGTTCGCCAGAGAGCTAGCCATGTTTTAATGTGCACTACAAAATGTACACTACAAAATTGCAGCTAAATAATACATTTCAGTTGCAATAAATGTACTAAAAAGTACACTTCTGCTTAAATTTCATAACATAAATCTTTAAAAATATTATGTGGACACTGCAACATTGTAATATATGTGCAACCTATTAATGCTTATTTTACAGACCACACACTGAATACTGGCTTCCAGGGTCATTCACAGTATCACACTGAGCAATGCCTATTATCATTTTAGACTGGAGAACTGCATCTTTAAAGAAATATGTATTTACACACTTAAGTTCAAGAAAGCTATTGTGATCATGGGAGTGGTTGGATTGGGTTTTTTGTTTGTTTTCTTTCCGATGTTCATACTGCAAATGTAATGGGAACATGTAAAAGGAATATGTTAAAATTATTTTTTTTTCTCTGAAGCTGTAGCAAATATACACAGGAAAAAATAACAAAAAGCAAACACAAAAAAGTCATTCCTTTTCATGCAACATCTAGTAGCTAATAACATTCAGTCTGTTTTAGTGGTTCTGTTGCCAGACTTTGTTAATTTTATCTCATAGAATCATAGAATCATAGAATCATAGAATGGTAAGGTTGGAAGGGACCTCAAGGATCATCTAGTTCCAACCCCCTGCCATAGGC
>VWZE01013827.1:116381-137078 GCA_013396675.1 Eubucco bourcierii | reverse complement strand
TGCTTGGGATTGTGCCTACCCAGGTGCAGGACCTTACACTTGGCCTTATTGAATTTCATCAGGTTGGCCTGGGCCCAACTCTCCAGCCTGTCCAGGTCCCTCTGGATGGCATCCCTGCCCTCTAGCAAGTCGACTGTGCCACACAGCTTGGTGTCATCTGCAAACTTGCTGAGGGTGCACTCCATTCCTCTGTCCATGTCACTGACAATTATCTCATGACAGATAATTTAACTGAACGCTCCAAATACTACATTTGTGTGAGTTTGGCAGTATTATTGGTTATATTTAAAAAACCCTCAAAAAATACAACAAAAAAACCCCCACCCAACGTGGTGAACATCACATGACCCTTGAAAGTATCAATATTAAGTTTCAATAAAAAGGAACTTTTGGTTTTAAACTGGCCTTTTTTGGCTTGTGGCATTTCCTTTACTTTGCCTTTCTAGATCCTTAGAATTGAAAGGTGCCTTTATCTTTCTTTCAAAAAGTGCTGCAATTGCAAATTAATTCTCTTTTGCATGAATCCTGGCCACATTGCTAACAAGAGCTTGCTCTTTCCTATATTTAACTTTATCTCACTCTAAACTGATATTTAAAGGTTTCAACTAGGAGAATCGAAATCTCCTTCTGCATAGTTGTTTTTTTTCTCTTTTTTATCCACCAGGTCAAACAGTTTATGAAAATTGTAATGCATATCAATATGCTTTTGGCTGCTTTGTATGACTTGTCTATCAGAATAAATATTAGATTAATGGCTAATGTTCTGGTCCTTATCTTTGGTGACACTTTCCATTCTTGCATATTACCATTTCAAGTATGAATTACATTTTAGGAGAATAGGCAGTTGATTGTGTAAAGAAAACGAAATCAGCAATAATTAAATGTCATATGTTAAATTTCCTTGAAATGTCAGTGGAGAGTCACAAACATCATTTAAAATCCTTTGAAAACAAAAATTGCCTTTTACCCTCAGGTTTAAATTGTGTTATCAGTAGGCAGATCTTTATTTTCATTTTAGTATTCTTTCTAAGTAACGCATGGAGTTTACTGTGAATCATGCTGCTAATTGAAAAGCAGTTTGTATACTTCAGTCTGAGGTACAGCAATTCCCATTTATTCCTGGATGTTTGCTTTCTCAGTCTCTTTGTTTTGACCTTTTGTAATACATCTGTTTTTCACACTCTATTCTGCATTAAAAATGAGCATTTTTTTTACTATCTATATATTTATATATCTATATATATTATACATATATATTTTTATATATTTATATGTGTGTGTATATATACTGTGCTGGTTTGGGGCTAATTGGAATATTTTAATGGAGAAAATTACACTGTAGGCTGTGAAAGGAAAACATGGTGATGTCTACACTCATAGGCTTGCTGAGATGTTTGGAAAAAGAAGTCAAAACATTAGATAAGGTAGTCTCAGTCAGTCTCTCGCTGGGGGCACAGCATCTTGGGGATCTAGCTTCTGGCTCCTCTTTGCCGATTAATCTTCACTAACCACTTTTCTTCTAACCTCCCTGGCTAATCCTCCAAGCTCACCTTGCATGTAAGACAAACCTTGGGGTAAGCTATAGGGGTGTGGAGAAGGTGGAAGGGTGGTTGGGAGCCCCTCCTGGGGTCTCTGATTTCTGGGAGGGGTGTTGTTTCTGTATTACCTTTAACTTGTCTATTTCTGTAAATATTCCTGTATATAGTGTATATCTCTGCTTGTATATTGTTCCAAGCTGTAAATAGAGCTTCATTCCTTAACTTCCAGCCGACTGAGTTCCAGTCTGGGTCATTTTACAAAGTGTGGGGGGCGGGGAACTCCCAAACCATCACATACGCATATATACTAGAGAGACAAGGGAGAAGAATATGCTTGGAGAGCCACGGTGAAGTGTCTTAGGAAGGACTGAAGTGCATGATTGGCCACTGCAGGGAAGGCTGACTGATTATGTGAAATGAGAACTTTAAATCAAAGACACATTTTGAGAGCTCGTTTTGCCTCAGTAATGTATTAAGTGCAATAGACAGTCTTCCTGTTCCTTTTCTCAAGAGGCAGACAAAGAGAATTTTTGAATGTTTCATAAAACGAAGCCCTATTGTACCATTTAGAAGGGGCCAAGTCGAAAACCATATTCTTCTTGAGGAGGTGAAGAGGATGACCAGGAACACTCTGTGTTTTAAACTGGATATTTTATCAGGATATTTTTTGTCAGCTTATAAACTTTCACTTCATAAATGTATTTTAGCTATTTATATATGGAAAATAATAGTTTTCAATGTATGAATTGCATTTCCATTATTCTATACCTAGTGAACAGTGAAAACGTTCCTTTCCTCCTTCCCTCCCTCCTTCCCTCCCTTCCTTCCTCCCTTCCTTCTGAATTCCTTCCTTCCTTCCTTCCAAATTCCTTCCTAATTCCTTCCAAATACCTTCCTTCCCTCCAACTTTTTTCCTTCCAAATTCTTTCTGAATTCCTTTCTTCCAAATTCTTATCTTCCTTCCAAATTCTTTCCTTCCTTATTCCTTCTGAACTTCTTCCTTCCAAGTTACTTCCTTCCTAATTCCTGAATTTCAAAATTCCTTTCTGATTTTAATTTCTCATTCTCTTTTCTTTCTTTTCTCTCTTTCTGTCCTTTCTTTTCTCTTTCTCTCCTTTCTTTTCTCTCTTTTCTTTCTCTTTCTTTCTTTCTTTTTCTGAATTTCTTTCTGAATTTCTTTCTGAAGTTCTGTGTTGTTTTTCCCCCTGAATTTCTTTCTGTCTGAATTTTCTTTCTGAGTTTCTTTCTGAATTTCTAACATTTGACTCCCCAATTCATGTTTCTATCCACACAGCTTATGGTAATAAAGCAAATGGCAAGGGAGAATGCTGTTAGGGAGAGCTCTGCAGTTTCTAGTAAGAGTCAGCTAACAATGTAAGCAAGTTCTGAAAGGAAGTGGATGGAAAGAATTTAAGACTATTAGAGGACTTGGATTTCTTTTTTTTTTTCCTTTTTTAAAATAATTTTATGAGTGGAGCGTGTGGCTTTGCAGTCTTTGTAAGTACCAGTTTCAATATTATATTCTTTGTTTTGAATTCACAGCCAAGGCAGATGTTTCACTGATGGCAGTATGGAATATTCATTGCTACTTAGCATGCTTGTTTTGTTTTTTTTCAATTTAGATACCAAAAAGGTAGAGAAGTCTTGAGGAATGTGTTAATGGGTGAGCTAAAATTGTGCAATGGGATGGCGTAGGAGTTGGTTTTCACTGAGCAAAACCTAGAGTCTTCTCCAGTTACTTTCAAGAGGAAACCTATTGGTCTCTCTTGCTTCTTTGCAGAGTTTTTCAGCTAAGGAAAAAAGTAAATCTGGATATAGCAAGTTCACTGACGGTCTTGTATAATGTGAATGAAGCTTTTAATTGCACATGCCAATGTTGTTCTAGTTTTTAGTACTGAAAAAAATCTGCATTTTTAAAAGAAAATTCTGCTTTACAAGTAGGCATCCAAACTCTACTCCCACTGAGGTTCTGCATCTCCCCAGGAGCATGCATTAGAGGCATCTAACCTTGAGCACTTCGCAAGCAAGTAATTTGGAATATTTAAGCATACGTAAGATTTCGGTTCTTGCCAAAATTAATTGTCATTGTCCTGGAGTATTATTCACACCATTTGCTTTTTTACTGTTTTAGTAAATTGCAACTGTTCTACTAACACTGGTAGAGCTTCAGCAGAAAAATAAAATTCACACATTTCAACATAATTTCTAGTGCTTTCTTTAAACAGTCTTGCACCCTGTTAGCACAGAAAAGTACAATAAAGTGTCAGAAGGAAGGTGACAGGGAGAACTCTTTGTAGTTTATGTAAGTTGTACTGTACTCGAAGATCTGCCCTCCTAGACACTTATCAGTAACTGTGCTGATTCACTGCAGAAAATCCTGCATCTTTTCTTGTCTGACTCAGGTCCTAGGTGTTGGCCAACTCCAGATGACCTGAAGGAGCAAGAGATAGGTACAGACTGGCAAATCTGGACTGTGTTCTTTGCTCTCCTGGCCTCTGCTAGTGACATTTTGCATTACATTCTCTGTCTTTTACAAAGGCTAGATGACAAGCATTGATTATGCATTAAGTTTTAATAGATATTGATATCCCTAAATGTGGCCTTCACTTATACCATTCTTGTCTTAATTACTTTGTTAACAGTGTGCATATCTTCTGAAAGAAGAAATTTGCAATTTTAAACCCATTTACTAGATGGACAGGATCTTCCTCCAGTATTTTCAGAATTAGCTCTATCTGACCACTTGCTCTCTCCTTTGTGAGGAATACTACATGAGGTATTAAAAAGTTAGGGATAAGTGAGATGCTTGTTGGTCAGATTCTCTCAAAGAGGTTAATGATGTAGAAATAGATATGCTCATAACTAGCACACTGCATTTGCATTGTGTGGTATTGTATTGTTTTATTAAGTACATTGTTACTTGTTTCACATTGCACATACAATTTTGCATTGACATCGTGCATGCGTTGGAAACGTTGTTAGCACAAAAACTGGAGCTTCTGTTAGAAAGGAATCAGTGGAACTTTTTCCATACATTTTCATGCACACTGTTAAGAAACAGCTTGTTTTATGCTGTGTAGTACTTGTCTTCTGTTTCCATAAAGAATAACAATTAAAAAAAGCAATTGGTATTGAACAGTGACACATAAAATATATCTATTAGGAGCACCTGATAAGATGAATAAGAAATTTCAGAACTGATGTTGTAAGGCAAGTCTTTGGAAGAAATCACTGCTCTAGTGGGAACCCTGTGCAGGTACAAAAGATCAGAAATGTAGAATCTATTAAGTTAAAATTCTTACAGGAAAAAAACCCCAGAGTTAAAAAACATCTTCTTGTAAACATAGTTTGCTTATATTTTCAAGTGAAGTGGGAAAAGAAATGTGCAGGTCAAAGCCTCTTTATTTCCTGTAAAGCAGCGAGATGCNGAGATGCAATGTAATCATTTTTTTTTTTTTTTTTTGTCACCAGAGAGCTCTTACTGCCTTGTACTAATGTTACTATTCAAATATTTATTCAAGGGCACCATAATTAATTCTCATGAAGTTAAAATACCTTCGTATTTCTGTTCTCTCCTTTTCTTTGTTCCCCTCTCTGCCAGGAATTGGCAAATCCTGGAGGGTTATCTTCTGTCATGGAATTGCATTAAGGAAAAAAAAAGGGCTATGTAACTGGTTGCTTCCACAGTACAGTTTAAAACTCTATGGTTCCTACCATCATATATACTCAAGTCAAAAACTGTAAAATTCACCCTATGTTTAAAATACATATTGTCCAGGAAGAGGAGGGAGGCAGACTTGAAGGAATTATAATTAAAAAAAAAATCTCTGGACAGAAATAGGAAAATTATTTTTCCAGGATTTGGAATTCAGTCTGACTCAGTTCAAGTCAGTATCAGTGATGAAGGATTAAATTGTTCATAGACAGACCTTGTTTCATCTGGAGCCTCAGATCTGATTTTAATGTATCAGAGACCTGAATGATCAAATTTTTATTAGTAACTCACAGTTTTAAAAAATAAAATATATTATCTATGGATTTGTTTTTATTGTTCTGACATTCTTAAGCCTGCTTTAAGTTTCTGGAACTGTGAAATAAAGTTTCCTGTTTTCTAGTTTTAGAAGTTCAGTGGGCTTTATGACAGCCCTGATGGGTCAACATTAAATTTTTTTTCTACTCTTAACATTCAAATTTGTATTTCCCAGGTATTTCACTGTCAGTCTACATGGTTTCTGTACTTGATTCTATTTCACCTTTCTCCTTGTGTGTATCATATACAGTCTGTGTGTTAAAAACTACAGAATGGGGAAAGCAACACTTTACAGATCTTTTTGCACAGGTTAAGGAGTACCAGATCAAGCCTCTAAGAAGCAACCTGTTAATCTTCACAAGTAACAACTCTTTAAAATATTTTTTACACATATGACATTAAATATATTTAAATTTGAATATACTTTATTAAACACAAGATATTAAAATGCAATTCTATTTTTCTTTGTAAACTTATTCCTCTATTTGTCCAAATTTATTTGTGCATCAACATGTCCTATGTAATCTTAGGCTGATTCATCACATTTTCATGCTGCTCCAGACTCCTAGTGAACAATCTGGACCAGATTTTCTGGGTTTCAAATGCAGTTACTGCTAAAACCAAATTAATCAGCCACAGATCCATATTACTGCGTTAGGATGGTCTGGTGTCATTTCTGCCAATTGCAGAATTGCCAATTGCCAATTGTTATTGTCTTAGTTTGACATCTGATCTGAGAAAAACTATTGTAAATATCTAGCCTAAGTTTTCCTCATCCAGTGAGTCCATGACAAGCAAACTTTTCTGATAACTTTATTATTTTCAGTGAAAACAACTAAGACCTCAGTAAACAAATTATGCTCATCAGAGTGTCCTCCATGATAGTATTTGCTAGCAAATCTTTAACTGAAGAAAATTGATATTTTCAGAAGTGCATTCCTCCCTGAGGGCAATCACCTCCACAGAATTGCCCTATCTTGGACACACATGCACACACACTCCCCCACCCCTCCCATTCCCATTAGTGCCTCAAATGTTAACCTTAAATCTTCTATGGTTACTCATGTCCTGGGCATCACCAGACATCTGATAGCTTTGAACTCTGTTTCTCATGTGCCCTAACCAAGAATCTGAAACTAGCGGTGGGATTTCTCTGACCACAGTAAATGCCCAGATGGGAGGTGGTATTCAAAATGTCTATTGAGTCCAATGAGGAGACACAGAAAGGTATAGGGAGGCTAGGTGACTAACTCAGGCCTCCACATCCATCTTTTGGAGAAAAGTTAGGTGTGGGAATCCTGCCTTGACTCCCTCACTTGTGTACCCTCCTTCCCTACCTCCCTCATCATGGGTTTCATCCCTTTACAGAGCAGAGTGTCTGCATGGGAAGAGGTGATAGAGAGGAAAAATAAACTACATGGGTTTGGAAGAAGCTTTCCCCAAGTCCCCAGAACCTGTCTTTGGGTTGTGACATTCCTCAGAGCTGATAGTGTACTTACCAGGCTGAAGAAATGGGCAGAACAATATTGATTGCCCTTTCCTTGAAATCTTTGTTAACCGTAGAATAAGCTAGCTGAACTATTAGGGAGGCTGGACTTCTATTCTATTCTATTCTTGAACAATCTCTATGTATCATATGGACATCTACTGTAGTTATTTGAGAAAAAAAATCGTGTCCTTTCCTCTGTTTTCCTTTATTCTTATGTCTACCAGGGTTTTGTACACAAGAGAGAACTTTGCTTTAGTTAAATACTTCAGTCATATCTATAATTTTGCATTGTAAGAGTCGTCTCACAATGTCTACTGAACTGCTAGTAATTTCATTGTCATGGTTAGAACTGCTCTGCACAAACTTAACTGCTTGTCTATCCAAAGAAATAAAATACTCTGTAGTAGGTCTAGCACTAGCAGATTTGAGGCTGTCATCTTCCATGAAGATAGTGTCTGTGGTGGAAAACCCTCCAACTCTATCAGACCAGGGTCTGAAATTATGGTATTCCACCACATGGCTAAATCAAGATCATTCCTTCAGATACACCTTTGATTTCTCTTGAAGTTCAGTTTTCCTTTGGTTGCAGTTTGAGGTGTGACTGGAGAAACACCTCAGTGCAGGCTGTAGTTGCCGATATATTGGGCTGCTTCAGGGTACGTGGCTATTTGCAACACAGGCAGCAGCGCAGCAACTGTGCTGCAAGCAATTCCCCAACTGAGTTAAAGCTTAGAGTAAGCTACAGTCACACTTCAGTCTGCAGAAGAGATTAGTCTTACAACCAGGGTTTATGTATTGTGAATGCAGCAAAAATAATCTGAGGATGGGTTGCAAGTGGCAAAACTAGCATCAGTTGCCTGAAAGCTGGGTTTTTAATGATGGCAAATCAAGCAAATTCTTCTCTGGTTCAAACAAGTAGCTAGACAAGATAAAAAAGAAAAGGGAAATATGAGATGAATTCTGAGTAGGACTTTGTAATCTAAATAAAAATAATAACTTCTGATTCAGAAAGTATAGCTAATTTTTAAATTCATATTGTAGCTTCAATTTTGGCTAACTTCTCACAGGAAGCAAATTGACAAGGCACGTTTACAACCAATGATGTATTTCTGGAAATGAAAGATGAAAATCTGATTGATTTATAATAATTTGAGAAAATCATTCCACTTGTAAGATGTTAAATTAGATGGGCATGTCTAATTGTACTTACAGCATTATGCATGGAAATCTTTAATATTTCTTAATTTCAAAAGTATTTCAAGTGGAAGAAAAAAAATTAATTATTCAAAGCATTTTCACTGATCTTTAGGTATCAGAAAGAAATCTGAGAAATGATTGTGACAGCTTGAGTAGATGCAGGGGCTTAACTTTTTCGTTTTCCAGACTAATGTTTAATTGTGTTTTCCCAGAGTGATGGAGCAGTTTGATGTTTCCACTTTACTTCAAATAGTTCCCTACTCTAATGCCAATGAAGTAGTCTTGAAACACAATTATATCACTGCTATTTTCATGTATAAATTGAAATTTGGAGAAATGAAGAAACCATGTTTTCATCAGTGAGGCTTCAGCTTTTAATGAGCTGAGTTTTGCAAAACTGAGAGAATTCTCAAAACCATTTTTTTTTTGAGAAAACACAACTGCCTTAAAATGATTCAGCATATTGTCTGATGTTTCTTCTGTCCCACTACACTGATAGCTTGGTACTGTGAGGAAGGACAGTGGTGACCAATGTACTTCTGGTTTAGAAGGCACTGCCCAGGGTCGCAGGGTTACGTCACTTTCATATTGCAGGTCCTTCAAGGTGTCTTTTAGGATGACTACCATCTGGGTGTCAAGTTAGTTGAGCAGATCAGGATCAATGCTGTGCCATTAGTGACTAAAACCCACTCAACAGGCTCTCTGCTACAAGCAGGCAGCAGGGAGCCTGCTGGAGGAAAGGTGTGTTATAGGGAAGGCTATTCTGTGGGGAGTTTTGGCAGTCAAATTGTTTCTTTTCTCATAATTTCTGCCTGGATATTCATAATTTCTACATGGATAACATTTTGGTGCAATTCATCAGTCACCATTCCTAAATCCCCAACTTAAATGTAGCACTATTAATGTACAGGATGGTTGATCAGGTATAGACTTCATTCCCAGCTTCAAAATGAGTTCCAAATGGCAGGTGAAATACACAGGTGAGTCAATCTTGTATTATGTGCAATGGCACAGAGATGAAAAGCAATTCACAAGCACATGCAAGTATGATGTTCTTGACAAATGATTGTGAAGAAATTTGCAAAATACCAGTATTTTTGAGGACTACATTAACTCACACATGAATTAGAATATCCAATAAAACAAAAAAGGAACTTCACATTGTTCTTTTTGTTACTTATGTTGCCATTAAAGAAAAGAGTGAACAAAATTGTTGAATACACTTATTTTGAAACACCATTATCTCATTGTTCAAGTCAATCTGTTGACACAAAAGTAGTTTCAAGCTTGAAAAACTACAGATTCACAGTCTTGGACAGACTTCCAAGTAAAGGGGCATATGAATAGATTTGCACCTGTAAACTGATTAGCTCTGAAATTAATCTTGCTCTTTAGAAATAAGATTCTTTAATTCGGTTCTGTATTTGAAGATAATAATCTTCAGCACACAAACTACAGAGAAATCAAGTTATTCCCAAAGTTGGACTGGAAAAAAAAAATCAGTTGTACTCAGTGTATGGAACAATTATGTGATTGCAATCAATGTAAATATAAGGAAGAAGCAAAATTACACCTTCTAAGAACTCTCATGTAATTGTTAGACTGCTAAACTGGGAGAAGAAAAATATTAAATGATGTTTCCAAGAGCTTTTATACTCATAAGTCTGCACAGTGCAACTTGTTTCTTAGTCAGAAGTACTTGTTAACCATCACATCTGTTATACTGACTGCTTGAAGTGAAGTTCGATTTCAAATGATAAAACTTAAGCATCAACTTCACCAAACTGTTCATAATCCTTACATGCATAATTTTTCTTTAACCACCGCAAAACTTTCTGATCCAGTGCTGCATTCTTGCCCCAGTTAAGGCAAAGTTCAGATGCACTAAGGAAAAAAAAAAAAAATTTATTTTAAAATCAGGTACCACAAAGTCTTTAAGAACCAGGGAAGCTACACAAATCTATTACATCTTCTATTCATTTTTATTTTATTGACAAATAGCTTTTTATTTGGGTATGAATCACTGTTACTGATAGCAGAAATGAGCAAACTGGAATCTCCTAATTAACTATAATGGCTTATTTTGTTGTTGTTTTGTCTAATCTAATCTGGTTTTAATATAACTAGAGTTTTGAAGTAGTGATTTCTCTGTCTCTATGCAATTAGAGGCATGTGAGTTGGACCAGTTGGGGAACCAATAGAGAGCAAAGATAATTTCACAATATAAAACTGATAGGGAGATCAAAGCACATCTGAAAAAAAGGAGAAAATGAATACCAATATGCTACAAACATACACACTATTGTGTGTGAATATATATATATGTGTATATAGATATACATGCAGACATATTTATATGATTTTAAGTTGAAAATTACATTAATAATTGGAATTTGTACAGATATTTTTTTTTTTATACAGCTAGTCTTCAGATTCATTGCACACCCTGGATTAAAAAAAAACAAAAACAAAACAAATCAATCTAGTCACTTTATACTTGTGAACAACACCTTGTTACAAAAAATCTGATATTCTAAACCAAAATAATCTTAAATTATTTTGACCACTGGTGTTTTCATCAATATACACAAAGCGCTGAAACAACCATCAATATAATCATTTTTACTGCCAATTCATAGTCATTTCATGAAGAAAACGTTTAAGACTAAATAATCTTTTCTTATTCCTAGTTCCTTCTGTGTGCAAAATACTAAAAATCAAACCAAAACAAACAACAACAGAAGACACAAACACCAAAACAAATGAACAAACCCAACAAATCCTTTTAGCAGAGCTAGAGAATTCTGTCAGGAATACTGTATTTCTCTTTCCCTCTGTTAAAATCTGTATAAACTAGTGGCTTTAAAGATAACTTGTTAGTAGATAGATAAAATCAGGCTTCCAGCCCTTGTCTTTGTTTTTCAAATGAGGATCAGCAACCACTATATAAAATCAGCAGCATACAAGTTAAACAGAAGTAGCAGATGGGTGAATTTCACACAATCTATTCAAAATTAAGATGGATGGGTGTGGGGGGGAGAGAGAGAAGCATGGGAAATTACAGTGTTTTGTTGGTATAAAATGATGAAGTTGAAAAACATTAGCTATTTCACAGGAATAGAACATGTAGAAAATAGGAAAAGATTTAGATCTAAATGAAATTATCTGAATAGTGACTCTTACCTACTTTGGCATATGGGATGGAAAAATTTTCTGTGCTGCTACTATTTTTTACTTTTCTCTGTTTTAGAAATAGAAGCATGGAAAACTTGAAGTCAAGAGTCAAGCTCTTCTTCCGTTATCATGTAAGGAAGACCTAATAGACAATGATTGGTTTTTAAGTGTTTTTTTTCACCGACTGCTGATGGAGTGAAAGTTAACCTTATGTAGTAACCACGTATCTTGCAGAGTCTTTTGCTGTGTGAAAAAAACACTTAATAAGGTACTGTTGATAATAATACCAACTGTCACTCAACTAGTTTGAATAGCATAATGCACACACCAGGAGACAGAATTTTTCTTTATTACTTATTGTATAGTCCTCTGTGCCTGTGAAACTGTGTCGAATATGCCTAGCTTAATCATGCATGCACATGCAGTTAATAGGAAGTATGCAAAATACTACACTTCTTCTCAAAAAGTCTTCTCTTCGACAAATGAAACCAGAGTACCTGAATTTACACTTTGGGAAAATTGCCCCTGAGGTCTCAGATTTCCAGACAGTGTTTTGTGACTCTTAAGACTGAGACTCTTTCTTGTTCATATGACATTTTCAACAACGTAGGAGAAATGTATTTGTATAATGAAAGAACGAACTGTGGTAGGTAATACAACTTCTAGTACAGTGTATCTAGGTAGAGGAGACAAACTACAAAAACAGGAGCAGGAAGTATATACTTCTGAATATTGCTATTGAATATTCAGAAGTACAAAATGGGTTGTTTGGAGAACTCACAGGTGTTTATAGCACAATACTTGTACTGCAGTGTTTTGAGCATTGTTGTGGTGCTCATTGCTTACTACTGATCCGAGAAGTCATCCATGTGACAACACTGCTATTCCTTGAGAAGTTATGCTCTGAATACTGACTGAAAGGTAGCTCTAGATTAAAATTTGGCTTTGAACTTGTGGGTAATGAAAGACTCATTTGTCTTGGCTCATAACATGTAAAGAGAACGAGATAAGAAATGGAGAGAGAAGTGAAAAGAAACACAAGAGCTTCAATATAATGCCAAGACACTAAACTACCTCACAGCTAAATTTCCCATGCCTCAAGTGAAAGAATAAGCTCAGAGTTTGGATAATTCATAGTATTAAAAACTAAAGCCACTTTCAAACAGTATTACCTTTTTCGAAATTAGTACAAACTATTAAGACTTCATTGTAGCAGTTATTAATTTCATCTTCATCTTAGTTGGGATTTCGGGTAAATTACCAAGTTTTGTCTTGTGTTATGGCTGTAAAAGTTATAATCGTTAATTAGTCTGTATGAATTAATTGATCTCAGGTTTTTATAGATTTTTTTGTCATATAAATAAAAATATGAGTAGAGTTCTGCATATGATGACGTGTGTGTCTATATATATACACATACACACACACACACACACATATATATATAAACCCTCTATATTTTGCTTAGATCTGTGAAACTGGTTTTGGTCCTGGATCTTAAGAGTTGCTACCACAGCTCATGTGAATTTTGATTAGATTCCCTGAATAAGGATGGACTTCCCTTGCCTTCAAGTTTGTTGATATTTTTATATAATGTGTTGAACTATCTTTAATAAGAACTTTAATACTATTTCTTCAACATCAAAAACTTTTTAAACTCATCCATCAGATGCTTTTTTTCAGAATTTCACTTTGCTGCATGTTTGATATCTCTAACTCTCTAAAAGCGCACGTATGAGTATGAATCATATTTTAGGTGGCTTGTGTGAGAATATTCCTAGAAAATATAAAATCAGTCTATTGCGGCATTCTGCCATGGAAGCTTCCCCTTTCCTCCAAATACTGGCATTGAGGTGTTCTGCACTTAATTTCAGTGTAGCTGATCAGTAACTTTAATTAGAATTTCACTGCTATGAGAAAACACATTTCAGAAACGTGAAGCATAATTCACATCTTTGGTGCGCCTAGAAATAAAAGCAGAAAGGAAAAGTAGCAATGCAGGAAAACACAAATTCTGTCAAAATGAGTTAGTACCTGAAATTCTCTGCAGAGATGAAAACCATGTAAAAACTGCATGTGAAAACCAGTACCTTGTTGACTAAAACCAGACTTCACAGTTCATTACAGTGTCTGTGGTTGTTATGAAGATTCCTTACCAAATGCATACTGGCAAATATCAAGACTCTGTGTTCCAAACCCAAAGGCTGACACAGGGTACACAAGGAGCATTTGACTTGGGAAATATATGCTGGAAGGACTTGGCAGAATCAGGCTGACAATGCATTCAATCAGTTTCAGTGATGTGAGGAGTATGTGTACATGTTATTCATTCTGTTTGGTACCGGGGAATTGCTACTTGTATCTGTCAGAGAAAAAAATCTGTTCTGAATTTAAGGTTTGGTTCCCATCGCTTCTGTATTGTGTATCTATATTTTGCTGCAAAGTCAATAGGAAATGACATGGAAAAGTACTGCGTCTGTCACAGGGATCATAATGCAACATCATTAAACACAGGTTTTCATTTACTCAGACATCTTAGGAATATATGGATGGCTGTCATAGAGAGGAAACTGAACTTTTACATTTTAATGACATTTTTCTTATTAATGAAGAATTATATAAACCTGACAGGAGTTCCTTAAACAAATGTGCATCACATATTTTAATATGTGAAATCAGAAAAAGAAATCTATACCTAAGTCTAAATCTGAGTAGGAAAAACACAAAGGTTTTGATAAGTCACACATTTCCAGAGGTATATCTTCAGTGCTGTAGAGGATTGTGTTCTAGGATGAGGAAGTGTTAAATATATCTGAGGACAAATAGACATTTATTAGTCCTATTTCTTTATAGAAAATAAATGAGGTTAGTGTGAGTTGCAGAGCCCTTGTGACAGTGTTGTCTATTTGCTTAATTTGCCACATGCCACTGAACTGGTGAACTGTAAATCTAGGATACCTCTCAAGGTTGAAGCTCTGGACAAGAGAATGTGCTTACACTGTTTGTTGCAGGGTGCCAAGTATCATCGCTGCTTCAGAGAACTTGCCACATGTGTTTTTTTAAAGAAGAAATGGTCAGAGGACCAGTGTTCAGGAGGAGGGTGGGGGATAAGTCTTCCAGTCTGCCAGCATCAAACAGTATTTCAGAATATATTATATTATCTGAGAGATACAAGACTTTAACCTCAGTGGGTTTCTAGGTGACCAGCTTGGTCAGTTTTGCTACAAGTACACAGTCATCCTGCTCATTGTTGTTCAGTTTGGAGAAGAGAAGGCTCCGAGGAAACTTTATTGTGAGCTTCCAGTATCTGAAGGGGACAGCAAGAAAGCTGGTGTGGGACTTTTTAGAGTGTTGGGTAGTGATAAGACTATGGGGAATGGATCCAAGCTAGAGGAGGGTAGATATAGATTAGACATTGGGAAGAAGTTCTCTATGGTAAGTGGTGAGACACTGGGACAGGTTGCCCAGGGAAGTGGAGGAAGCCCTGTCCCTGGATGTTTTTAAGGTCAGGCTGGACTTGGCTCTGGGAAGCGTGATCTAGTGGAAGATGTCCCTGCCCATGTCAAGGGTGGTTGAAATTAGATCATCCTTGAGGTCTCTTCCGACCCTGACAATTCTGTGATTGACCTGCATCTTTTAATTTTGGTGAGAAAAACTGCTGCTGCTTTTTTTTTCTTTCTTTCTTTTTTTTTCTTCTTCCTATTGAACTGCTGGTTTACCTTTTCAGCTTAGGGCATAATACATAGCGTATTGCTTATTTTATGGCAGTGGTGTGGGTGAATGTGGAACAACCAAATGAGCCTAGAATAAGATAACAAGTTGCTCTTAAACAAACAAACAAACCCACCCAAAAGACCCAACCAAACGAAAAACCCCACAAACAAAACAAAAGGGCTAGTCATGTTTAAAATAAATTAAGATATTTTTTAAAAAAATTAAAATTTTAGGAATTTCCCTTATAAACCAATTCAGATACAATTTTTGGTTTAGGTTACGTGACAGCATTGGTCGTTTAAAAGTGCAGATTATTCAGCCTGTTGTCAGCACCGTGGGGAGGACACCTTCATACCTCTATATGATTCCTGTATCTTTCATTGTTTGAAGCAGGTTTTGTACTAAGTGTTCTGTGTGCTGTTTGTAATGAAATTCTGGAGAAGTAGTGGAGATATCAAAGTTCAAGAAACCTTTAAAGTTATTTATCTAAAGATTTGGGAAGATGTTTGAAGTGGCATAAGAAACGAAGAAAGAATAAAAATTTCCCGGACAGGCTTTAATGTAGCATAAAAGTAAGAAACCTTCTTCTCCTAGTAGAGGATTAAAAACCTATTAAACCATACATGTATTTTTGTTTGTTTGTTTGTTTGGGGTTTTTTTTGTTGTTTGTTGGGGTTTTTTTTTGTTGTTGGTATTTGGTTTTTTGTGGGTTTTTTTGGTTTTTTTTTTGAGGGGTGTGTGTGTAATCATGCCATCCAATTTCTCCTAATGAAATTAGTTTGTCAGTAAGTCAGTCCTGTGGAAAAGAATTGCATCCATTTTTATCAGGTTTGAGATGAAGTCTTGCGCCACTACGCCATCCTTCCAACCAAAAGCTGATTGGTTGGGTGACCTGACTGGTAAACCAGAGAAAAAGAGGTAATTTTGGTTTGGATACTGGGAGAAATTTTACTGATTTTAAGTAAGATTTCAATTTCAGTTGCTTATAAATAGCCAGAACTAATAAGGAGAAACTGCTTGTAGAACTCTTGTTACTCTTGCATTAGATTTCTTCCTTTACAACAAGAAAAAGAATATCTTCTGAAAGTCACTAATGTATATATTTTGTTGAATCAGACCCGCAGTCCCTGAACCCACAGAGAGTTGCAATGGTGCAGAGGAGTAATCAGACACTTTATCGGTACCTTTGTCCTTCTGAAATGTTTGTTCAGTTGGAAATGCAAGGATTGATTTAGCAGCCATTTAAAATGATCACCCATTGTTCTTTTCTAGCAAGAAAAAGGCACTAAAATTTTGAGGCTCGAGGGTAAGATTGTCAAGGATTTGAGTTTTGAGGATCAGCATTCCAAAAATGTATCCAGGTGCCCTGTAGAGAACAACAGAGGTGGTTGACTCAGCATTGTATGTAAAAATCTGTGGAATGCAAATATTTTTTCAGTTATTAATAAGAAGTGCAAGTATCCTGAGCCAAACCTGGGCAGCAGGGGTCAAACATTTCATTTGAATAACATCCAATGTATAGCAAATATTGACTATTTAAAGCAACACCAAAAAAATAATATATTTTTCATTATAGTTCAGGCACTATATTGGATGTAATGTGGTTAATATAATATGCAAGTTGGACAGTGATAAGATTGTGGTATTGACACAAATACTGTTTCCATGCATATAACATAACCTAAACAAAACATTTGAGATTGAAACAAATATTGGTATGTATGCTGAAATAAACCAATATTGAAGGAAATTAATCCAATATACAGAGATATTTTGTAACTCCCAAATTCATATTCTTTCTAGGGAGAAATTAAAATTTTCATTATTTCACATTGACTCAAAAGTGGGAAAAAAAATCCCAGATGTCAAATAAACAACGTACACAAGCAAAACCAAACTAAACCAAACCCCACCTGACTTAGATAATGTGTCAAGTGTGCAAGGCCTTAACACAGCAGGATTTGATGCCATATCTTTTAAAAGGCCAGCTTTATTGAAAGCTGTCATTCAAGCAGCATGGAGCTTGTACTGAGTCTGAACTTGAAATAGTAACTATAGAATGAAATTTATTTTTATGATGTTCTTTCAAATGAAGGTAATTTTAAAGCTGTACTGTCCAGGAGAGCAATTTTGAATTTAAGATGCATGATATCATGCCCTGAATTTCCCAGACTAAAGGTAGAATTGTCACGTAAAATTTTCATACCCTAAATAGGAAAATGTCCTCTTACTACCAGATCTGTGTGTCACAGAATCATGGAATTACAAAATGGTAGTGGTTGGAAGGGACCTCTGGAGATCATCTAATCCAGCATCTGTGCTAAAACAGGTTTGCCTAGATCAGATTGCACAGGGATATGTGCAAGCAAGTCTTGAAAGTCTCCAGAGAAGATTGCACAGCCTCTCTGGGCAGCCAGTTTCAGTGCTCCATTACCATCAAAGTAAAGATGTTTCTTCTTACATTGAGGTAGTGCTCTGTTTGTGCCTGTCACTATTTGTTCTATCACTAGACACCACTGCAAAGAGACTGGCCAATGACCTGCCAGTCATACTTTTCTTAACGCATGCCAGGATACCACTGGCCTTGGCCACAAGGGCACACTGCTGCCTGTGTGCATGACTACATCCAACCACAAAAGGCAGCAAGAAACACTGCAGATGTCCTGGTTTAAAGGGTGGTGAGAGGCTCTTTATTTATTCCCCCCATGAAAAAGAGTGCCTCATTGCTGGCACATAATTTTATGCCACTTTTTTACAACATAAGAAATCCCAGTAGAAGATTGGGGTGAACATTTAAAAATATTGAGTGACTGGTATTCGCCAGATGACATACTGTCCAAGGTGATTTTTGCACAACTTGAATTTTATCACCAGAGCTATCCACTGAATCCTAGATTAAGAAGCAGTGCTTTCATCAGACTTCACTGTTAGAGACGCTTTCACATATGGTCATACCCTGAGGTGCTAAACTGTAAAAACCTGTATAGGGCTTTAAAAATGTACCTACCACCTGCAGTGACACCAGTGTAATGTTACAGAGCTTCACTCAAAGGATGTCTTCTGTGAAATCCCTGCATGGACACTACTTAAGGATCCACTCTTTAAATACATAAATAATGAAAATGTCCTAAATTAAATCAGATATGTTTACTAATAGAAGCTGAAATGAAAACAGATGTTTTCTCCCTTTTGTTAAGAGGCAGATTACAAGTACATCTTAACTAAATCAGAACTTCTTGGATTTATTTTTTTTTTAAACTTTTAGAAATAATGTTCAGCTCTTCAAATAATTTTCCTCAGGGTGTGGCAGAAGAAACCAAGGAGAAGCAATGTTTCCAGGTATTAGGGCTAAGTATGCTGAAATGACAATTAAAACAATGCTCTGATTTTGAAAGATGGGTTTTACTTCCTGGCTGCTTTCATTCATGCCATCATATTAGCCTACATCCTAATGAAATCTTAACACAGAAATTGCATATGTGCAAGAACCTGCTGTGGTTTCCTTGAGACCAGCTTTTGTTGTCAGTTCTTTTGTGTAGGAGGCTAGCATTTCGTGTGATAGTCTAATTTAACTTGAATTGTTCCTAACCAGCTAGTGCCACAAACCTCTAACAGAGTGCTTGTCAGCTGATGGTTGACGAAGACAGGCTAGACAAAGCTGAACAACCCAGGAGCTCTGTGTGCTCAGATCAGATCATGCTTAGTGAACCGATGGAAAAAAAGCCTGGTGAAGCCTCCCAGTTTTGCTAGACTCCTGGGTCATGTGTTTTGTAGTCTCTCTCTACTTTAGAAAACAAAAAATGCAAAATGATTGTTAGAACTTTCCTGAGTTTCTGGGTCTTTCCAGGTTTCTTTTGCCTGTGTGAGAAGAAGTTCCTTTCCTAGGCAGGGAATAGAAATGTTCATTTTCATTACTGTGGAAAGCTATGTTCTTAAAAGTGCCAACCAATTTCAATTCACGGTTTCCTGAGCATAAGTGCTTGTAATCAGTACCTTGCTAGGTGTTCCAGACAGTCACTGTGGGCATGGTTTCTCACAGGTTGAATTGCACTGTTAAGCTCTGAGAGCTTCTTCAGCACATTAAACCACTGTACTACTAGTTGGAGTTTCTTTTCTTGCTGCTGCTGCTGCAGCATAAAACCACAATATGTATTGGCTGGAACAGCAACCAGACAATTCTCCCACTGCTGAAAATCCTCTACTTCAACATGACTGTTTACTGGAAGAAAAGAAATACTTGTCAAGTTTTCAGCAGCAGTTTCTCAATTTCAGGCTTCTGTTTATTTTGTATTCAGGATTGTGCCGTTGGTTTCCAGTTGCTAAATGAAATGAACAGCTAGGTCTTTCACTCTGCCTCAGTACAGGATACATTCCTAAATACATGGTCCTGAGCAATGAAATGGCTTGTATCTCTTTCCACCCTCCCAACCTTCCTTGTGGTACAGTATTTTGATGTTTGTTTCCAACTGTGTTTTTCTGCTTATTTGAGTTACCTTCAAATTTTACAGGAAAATAAAGAGCCTGCTTTTGCAAAAGTAGGGATCTTTAAATATTGTACAATTAATTATTTTTTTTTCAGGCTGAGAAAACGTCTGAGAAAGCAAACATAGCAAAGTCCATGAAGGCTGAATGGTGTCATGTATGGAGTATATCTGTGTGGGTTTCAATTTTAGAAGCAGTGCAGTTGTTTGGTAGGATACATTAGCTTGACATCCATTAAAGATGTCATTACCTGGGCCATAAGAACTTTGGACATTATACTGAGATCATAGAAGCATAGAATCATAGAATGGTAAGGTTGGAAGGGACCTCAAGGATCATCTAGTTCCAACCCCCTGCCATAGGCAGGGACACCTCCCACTAGTACAGCTCACTCAAGGCCTTGTCCAACCTGGCCTTGAACACCTCCAGGGAGGGAGCAGCCACAACCTCCCTGGGCAACTCCAGTGTCTCACCACCCTCACTGTAAAGAACTTCCTTCTAACATTTAGTCTAAATCTCCTCTCTGATAGTTTAAACCCATTGCCCCTCATCCTGTCATTACAAGACCTTGTAAATAGTCCCTCCCCAGCCTTCCTGTAGGCCCCCTTCAGGTACTGGAAGGCTACTAGAAGGTCTTCTGGAAGCCTTCTCTTCTCCAGGCTGAAGAGCCCCAACTCTTGTAGCCTGTCCTCATAGCAAAGCTACTCCAGCCCTCTGATCATCTTTGTGGCCCTCCTCTGGACCCGATGCATTCTCTAAATTGGGTATGTGTTAATAATATATTAGATATTTCTGTTGTTTTGGGGAAATGTTTAGAATTGTAAAAATAAGGTGTTTGAAAAGTGAAGTCTGTACTTTATTGTTCTCTATGTCCCAGTCCATGCTTGTCTGTAACTCCTCCCCATCATAGTTACCAGAAAATTAACAGATTGCATTTCTGTCCTTCAGTTCCTCTGCAGTGAAATATCTCAAGTCTGGAAAGCACTCATTTTCATGAATTTCAAAGACAACACCACCTTTATATGTAAAGGTTTAAAAAAAAAAAAAAAAAAAAAATTTTTAAACCACACTTT
>VWZE01013827.1:69359-106477 GCA_013396675.1 Eubucco bourcierii | reverse complement strand
GTGTGTGTGTGTGTGATTAAGATACTCACTGATGGTTTCAGAGACCCGGGTTCTCTGATTAGAATACTCATACACATCTTCAAGAGTCTTATAATCACTCAGAAGTCCTGGAGAGAAAAGGCTTTGGCATGTCAAGTTGTTACTTTTTCTTTTTCTTTTTTTTTTTATTTTTCCACCAGAAGATAATTTAGATTTCTCCAAAAAGAAGGAAAAGTGAGCACATTTCTCTGTACAACTGGTTATATCACTCTACTGGGATTACAGAGACTGGCTACTGTTTTCCACTTTCTTTTGTCAATAACTGTTTACAGAGTGAGTGAAGAACAAATTAAAAGGAAGCATTATACTAAGAGCTATTAAAATGCAAAAGCAGTGTGAAATACATTCAAGGACCACTTATTTAGAAAAATGCTATCACTTGAGTTTTATCTTATTAAAAGATACTTAGAAGTCTGTTAAAAGGATGCTTCTTAATTCAGGCTATGCAGTTACTAATGAAAACTAGTCTAAAATTGGCTAAAATAGTTTAGGCTTAATACACAGTTCAGACAGGTCTTTCAGCTAGGATTAATACTGAACAAGAAGTGCTTGCAATTAAGCAGAACATAATAAAAGAGGAAGAACTTTCCAGTGTCCGTTGAAGACTACATGTAAATGTAGTAGGAAGCTATATGATGCTGTCAGTCAATAACATCCTTGGAGTTACATGAAAGAGGAAGTACACAGTACACACTGGAGCCCCCAGCACAGGAAGGACATGGAAGTGTTGGAGCGGGTCCAGAGAAGGGCCATGAAGATGCTCAGAGGGCTGCAGCAACTCTCCTATGAGGACAGGCTGAGAAAGTTGGGGTTCTTCAGCCTGGAGAAGAGAAAGCTTCCAGGAGACCTGATAGTAGCCTTCCAGTATCTGAAGGGTGCCTACAGGAAGGCTGGGGAGGGGCTATTTACAAGGTCTTGTAATGACAGGACGAGGGGCAGTGGGTTTGAACTGGCAGAAGGGAGATTTAGACTGGATGTTAGGAGGAAGTTCTTTCCATTGAGGGTGGTGAGACACTGGAACAGGTTGCCCAGGGAGGTTGTGGCTGCTCCCTCCCTGGAGGGGTTGAAGGCCAAGTTGGACAAGGCCTTAAGTGACCTGTTCTAGTGGGAGGTGTCCCTGCCTATGGCAGGGGTTTGGAACTAGATGATCCTTGAGGTCCCTTCCAACCTTACTGTTCTATGATTCTATGATTCTAAGTTGTGTAAACTGCTGATTCCATACAACCTTAATTTGCATTCCCAGTGCTAATCAACTGCTAGTAAAAATAATATCTATTTTACCGAGTGAGAGTTTGAACTTTTTGTGCTGAGTCCAATATAATTTCAGTATCATTTCAGCTCACAATGGCTTTTGGTTTTCACATAGTAATACTTTTCCTAGAAATCCCATTAAGAGACGTAATTAAATGATTGAGTAATTGCCAGAATTTGAATGAACACTAAGTACAGGCAATTCATTTTAAAAGCTTTAAAGGAGCAGCACTTTTCCGAGTTGTTATCTGAGTGTTGACTCTGGGCTAAACTCTTCCTAGTATTAACTTTCCCATTACAGGTAGCTTAGAAATGTATTTAGGAGGGAGAGGAGGGGAAGTACCTAAAGAAGCTGTAGCTCCCATTGCAGCAGCTAGCAGTGTGTGTCCTGGTACTGATGCATCACTTACATGTAGTGGTGCTATCCGGGATCTCCAGCCAAAGAAACGGAGAGGAATGGGATGAGTAAAGTCTAGAATCCTCTTGTTTTGGAAAGTGGTATCTGTAGTGGTGTCCAAAAGAAATATTAATCAAGTAATTTGCTATCCTTAATGCATCCAGAACGAAAATTTGAGAAGGGTCAAGCACAAAAATGAAGAGGAGGTGATTCTTGTAGACATAGAAGAATCAGAAAACTCAGCAGAGGCAGAACTTCAGCTTGAGTACTGTCAATCCTCAAGAGTTTGATAAAACACGTTCTGCTAGAGCTTTTGGCTGTAGCAACACATTCCAGACAGTGCTTGTGATTGCTTCAAAGACATGGTGATCAGGACCTATTCTGTTTGCAGTGAGTTGCACAGGTGAGACCACCTGTTTAACGACTCACAGTTGTGAAAAGGGGTTTAGCTACAGGGACACAAGCTCTACTTGCAGCTTACTCAGAGGGATAGAGGCCTTGCCCTTTTTATTTAGGTGAGCAGTTGTGGTTTCTTGTCCCATGAATAGATGAAGCTGCTTGTAGTGATTTCACACTCCTGTGTTTTAGCAATGGCAGGAATAAACATAAACTCTAGGTTTTTCTGTGATGCATATAGCAGTACATATAATGCTACTCTGCCTCCATCACCGAAATAGTGATAATAGTATTTTGATGGCTCTTTGTGAGAACTGTGTTATTGCTTGTAGAACCTTCATCTGATTTCAAGGAGCATTGCTTCCAAAAGTGAGCTCAATAATTTAAAAAACATTTCAAATTGTTTATTAAAGATTTAAAAATGTGGGACGTAAGCACAAGATTTAAACAGATTTTATAAACTTTGCCATTAAAGCAAGAAGCAAGATCCAAAACCAAAGCTCATATTCAAAGCTCATCTTTTTTTCCCCTCTTTTTAAGGGTTCTGATATAGTGCAACATTTGGTAGCTTTTATACAATTTCTGTTTTATTATTCCATAGACTGTAACCTGCACATTTCTGCCTCTGGAATTTGGAAAATCAAATCATGATTTTGGCAGCTGTCAACGATCAGTTGAAACAATCCAACAGTCATTCTCCTCTGTCTACTGTCTCTTTTCTGACTGTGGTCTTCACTGTCTACTCTGGTTGGCTTCTGGCTGATTCTTCTGGCCTTTTAGCTGGATTATGTGCCTTTTGCAGGTAGATTTAAGCAGCTAATATTAGTGTGTGAACACTTCTTGATAAGCCTGCTGCTGCTCTGCTTCCTAGAATTTAATGTGTGTCACAGACCTACAGGCACTGTTACAGTAGGATCACTTAATAATTGAACATAATGCCCTGAATCCTGCAAACTGGAATTGTAGTACCTTTTCATATGCCCTGAAATCTAACAGAATATAAGAATATGAATGTGTGAAATCTTTTGTGAGACTCTGTGTGATATTTTATCTAAAGTACAGGCTACAGCATAGCTTGTAAAACAGAGATGCAGCCTCCTGTATTAGCTCTGCAATTTGTCTGGGGACTGGAAATGTGACCTACTCAGTAATGTGCATGAGAGTTATTAACACTTCCAACAGTATGTGTCATGGGCAGCATGGTCAGTGTGCAGTTGGTTTTCTAGGCAAGTAAGTGAAAAGGAAACTCAGAAAACCACTAATTTAAATAGATATAATGCATCAGTTACCCAAGAATGACAAGGGTTATTGGGAGGACAGGTAGAATATTAAAGAACTAAAAGAGAAGGAAAGATAATTTGAGGAAACAAAATTGAAGCAGAAACAGTAAGTATAAATTCATGTTAGCGGGCTGTCAGAAGGAAGGGGTTTGTAAGGAGAAGCACGGAAGGATGAGAATTATAGTGAACTGTGCGATACACAGGATCAGTAATCAAACAGAACCTTTACAAATTATGTGTGGGAGAGAAAATCTCACTGTACAGTCAAGAGTTCAGAGCTTAAAAGCTGTTAGAACATAAGAAAAGATGAAAATGTAGCAGCAAATATAGGCACCTGTGTCACCTAATAGCATAACTTGTATTAGCCAGTAGAGATTTTAGGGAAAGAGAATAAAAAATACAAAAGTACAGAGAAATCTTTCCTCTTAAAAATCTAGAAATCAGTAGTTTAGGGACTTCTTGAATTCAGACTGAATTACATCATCAGCCAAGGACTAAATCTTTCATGACTTTTCCTGAAGCAAATCCTTCTGAAGTTCTGGAATGTAGTTTTTAAAAATTATTATTATTATTTATGAATTACAAATTCTTGGTACCGTTTACACCTTGATTTCTCTCACATTCTGTGGAAACTGATATAATAACTTATTATTTATGAAAAATATTCCCATTTGTTTTAAGTCTTTTGCAAATTTTTGAGGGTGCACTAAGCCTTACATTACAAAAAAGACAAAAAAACCCCTTCCCTGTTTGTCTTTCCCATATAATCTTTTAATTTATAGGTTCATACATCTTCCAATTTCAAAGAAAACCATCCATGTGGTCTGTTTCTCCTCAGTTTTGATGTCTGCCTTTCCTTACCACTGATCATCCTAGTCAACATTCTCCAGTCCTCTTTTTATTCTTTCTGAGATGGGGCAACCAGAGTTACAGATTACTAATGAGGACCCAAAATCTTCAGAGTACCATCAGCAATATCCACAACATCTCTTGCTTGCATGGCAAAAGACAATCTAACATGTCATGTGTCTATGGTTAGGATTGCTTTTCTCTGCGTGTATTACTTCATGTGCACTGTTACTTGTTGCTAACATGAAAGGTGAACTTCAATCCCTTCATAACAAGCATCCCTCATTAACTTTACTGTCAGCTTTATTTTTGATGACTGGGTCCAGAGGAGGGCCACGAAGATGATCAGAGGGCTGCAGCAACTCTCCTATGAGGAAAGGCTGAGAGAGTTGGGAGTCTTCAGCCTGGAGAAGAGAAGGCTTCCAGGAGACCTTCTAGTAGCCTTCCAGTATCTGAAGGGGGCCTACAGGAAGGCTGTGGAGGGACTATTTACAAGGTCTTGTAATGACAGAACGAGGGGCAGTGGATTTGAACTGGCAGAGGGGAGATTTAGACTGGATGTCAGGAGGAAGTTCTTTCCAGTGAGGGTGGTGAGACACTGGAACAGGTTGCCCAGGGGGGTTGTGGATGCTCCCTCCCTGCAGGTGTTCAAGGCCAGGTTGGACAAGACCTTGAGTGAGCTGTACTAGTGGGAGGCATCCCTGCCTATGGCAGGGGGTTGGAACTAGATGATCTTTGAGGAGGTCCCTTCCAACCTTACCATTCTATGATTCTATGAATAATTTTGAAATTCTGAATGCCATCCTTTTGTTCTTGGCCTCTGAATCCTCTCAATTTAGGTGAAAGATTTTCAAGAGTTCCAATTCACTGTTTCGACCATTTCAGTCATCTCCTCTGCTCACCGAGTTTATCACAATGCCCTATAATAACTTTGTGAAGTCCTGTTAAAAAATAAAGTGCTGAATCTTCACTATAGTTGCTGTGGGTCAGTTAATTTTATTCTGTGTTATACTCTTAATGTGTTTGCTAGAAATCAAGTACACTAGAGTGCCTCAGAAATTAACATTCTTCTTACTATTACTACTTGTTTTCTTTTACTGAAGGTGGTTTGAATGACCACTCAGTGCTTTCCTACTTTAATTCTTAGGGAAAATGAGTGCAGTGTTCAGCCTATGATGAGTTTATTTTTTTACTGATTTTTTTTTTTTCCCCCCCGGAATCCTTCCAAAACTTCTTCTATAGATATTTCAAATTAAGTTCTTCTCATGCCATCTCCTCTAAATTAAACTTTGAGAATTGGGAGTTTCCTAAGCTGCTTTACCATCGATATTGATGCAAAGAAGTAACTTACCTTTACCCTCTGACTTTATTATTAGCGAGTGCACTTACGCCTTGCTTATCTTTCAGTCCAACTGCATCTTTGCCAAGTTTCCTACCTGTGTTGAGGCAGGATGAACATCTGGTACTTGATTTGGAAAGAGATTAGAAGCCATAGGGGAGATGTAAACAGGTGAGAAATACAATTGTAGTAAAAATAAAAGAGATGAATATTTGTGGTGGTCTTTGGATGAGTTGCTATGTGCAAATTACTGAAACAAGAAAAAAGAGGGTTTAGGTAAAAAAGTAAGCTGCCAAAGTTCTGGGAACAAGTGAGGCAAGATTTAGAGACTTATGGAGAAGGAATGGAGGCAGTGATTGTGAAAACAAGTGTATTTCATGACCAAAAAAATTGAGTCATTGTTTCCAAAGCATTCACTTTCCCAAATGTGAACACTGGACCAAGTCAATTGGAGAGAGGAATTTTGCAAACTCATGTAATTGACAGGTTCATGACACAGAATAAAAGAGTGGTGTTAGGCATGCACCCTAAGGAGCTTCTGCCTTCCTCTTGACAGTTCTGGCAGACCCACATACAGCTGTTTGACGTTGTTGGCTAGCGTGAAATCAATGAGATTAGCTTGTATTTGACACTCTTGTTAAACAAGTCATGTGCCTGCCATGAAGGGTGGAATTTAAGAAAGAGAAACTCTACGTATTTTAGCTTAAACATTTTTCATAGCTTTCTGAGTATCTCATTAGCAGAATTTGGGTGATGATATTGACCTAATTTCTAGGAACTATTAATGTCTGCTCTGTCATTTTTAGTTGTTGGGTCCAAATGATTCCCTACAGGAATTCTGATATTAATAAAGCTCAAAACTGAGAGACCTGTACAAATAACAAATAATTTTCTTTCTTTATTCGTCATCATCAAGATGAAATATATGGTTTGGAATTTCCCAGGCTTTTATGGAGTTACTGCTCAGAACATTGCACTTTCGAAATATAATTGCCTGACTTTTGCTACCCTTTGCATTTCGCTTGCAGTATGAATATCAGCAAAGGCTGTAAAGAGCTTGTGCAAGTACAGAATCAGGGATTGCAATGTCAAACAGTGGAAGGGGAGTACTTGCTAAACATGGAAAAAAAATGATAGGGGAGGATAAATATTAAAATCTATCTGGCACTTTTAAGTAGCGATAATCCAAATGGATATATAGTTGACTGAGCTTCTGGAAGTTAATGCACTCTTCATACCTCTGATTTCAGCTGAGTTCTCTGTGTAGTCTGTCTTCTTTTCCCATCCAGCTTTACTGCATATAAATTCTGTTACCCAGGGAAGATTTTTGCTGGAGAATTATGCTGGCAAAAAGACATGTGACACTTTTTGACTAAGTGTTGAGTGTAAAGCTGTTCAACACGCCCACTGAAGGAGATGGCCATATTTTAGCAGGGTGAGTAGCATTCTGGGTTGAAATCCCCAAGATTGTTCAGGATAGAAGACAAATGCATACAGTACTTACAAATTTGATTGTACTCTGATGCTTTTAGACTTTGTTTTGGTTCTGTTTTCCCTCTTCTCCCTCCTAGCTTCTTTCTGAATTAGGATTTATGGAAGAAGCACCAGCTCTCAGAAATGTGCCCAGGTTGTTAAGTTCCTAAACAAGATAAATGATGAAGGTTCCATAGAGAATGAAGATTTTTTCCTAGATGTTAAAATAAAACAAAACATATAAATCATATACTCTGTCTTTATTACTTTTTATTACTTTTTATTCACATGCATAGGAATACATACAATTCTTTTGTGGAATCCGGTAACCTTTTGGTCCCAAACCAAAAGAGATACACATTTCATACATGTAAGCTGCATATTTAAAAAGAAAAGTAAGAAAATACTATTTTAACTGTGTATCTGTACTTACTAAGGTCTTTATCAGTGATTTTCTTTCTGTGTTCATTCCATACCCATAGGTCAAATTCCTGGAAGTACTGCTTTCTATTCTTCACAGTTAAATACATTAGTAAATATTGGCAAAATGAGAGTGCAGATGCAGTGATTTGTTTTTCTGTTATTATGTGTTTTTAATGTTAATATATTGGTTTACTTCTAGAAGGTATTCATTGTTGTTGTAAAAATTGCTAATACTTGGCTTTATACATTTAACTCCTCTGCTGTTATTTCAGTAAAATAGTTTACTGTCCTAGTGCCAGTCATGACAGGTGATTGTTTCCTGCTATTTTCTATGTTTGTACTAATTATTGTAACACGAGTCTTTAAAATATATACTTTGCTCATCCCATTCTATTCTTACTAGTACAGTTCATTAAAAATACAACTACTTTTCTTCAAAATGTCCAAGATGTTTTATTCTGTTAATGTGGGCCTGAAGATGTGGTTCTGCACATGGGAAACTCGGTAACCTTTTAGTGACTTTAACTCAGAGCAATTTTTAGAATCTTAATCCTAATCTCCCTATTTCCATTTGTAGAGATAGTGAAAGTTACTTAAAGAAACTGAGATGGTACCTTTAGAAACAAAGCACACAAATTGTGCCTCAGATCCCTCCTGTGGCTTGCTTTTCTGCTTGGATCAACTCGTGATCATTTAATGCCCCAGTTGAATGTCATTCAAACCCTCACATTTATTATGTTCATATTTATGCTAGCAACCAGTGTTGCCTTTGCAGAGAGAAGACCACTTTATGCAAGCATCAAAGCCAGGTGATGGATTGTCACTACATCTAGAACTTTTGTCATAAAGCAGATTAAGAAGACACTCCAAAAAAGTGTCCCAAAAAGTGTCTTGTAGAGATATACAAAACATATATATGTTAGCACCTGCTTAATGTTATACATCACAAACGGAGGCTGTACCTACAGGAACAATCATTTCATTGTGATATCCATGCTTCTTCAGTGTTATTGATTAGTGTACCAGTATTCTATTTTGTGTTCCCTCATTCAGGTGTTATATCTTCAGATTGTCCTCTCATTGCATTTTTAATAAAAATGCAGTTCTATGTTTGCTTTGTGTTTTGTGTGTTTGGGTTGGTTCGTTCATTTTGGTTTTGTTTGATTGTATTTGCTTCATTTTTTGCTTTGCTTATTTTTTTTCCTTTGTTTTTATTGTTTTTGTTGGGTTTTGTCTGGTTTTTGTTGGGGTGGGTTTTTCTTTGTTTGCTTGTTTGTTTGGTTTTTTGTTGGTTTTTTCCAGAGTAGTAGTGCTACGAAGTGTGTTTAGGCACAGTTTTGTCATGAGAAGATATCTTTTTAAATTGTGTTAAGGCAATGAAAAGGATAGCAATTTAGTTTGCTGAAACCTGAGAGAGCATAGAAAAAATAGCTGTGAAAAAGAGAGAGTTCAGCTAAGCAAGCTTGAAAATATACAGATGGCTTAAATAGCATGAACCACACAAGCAGTTTTGGAGAAAGACTGGAAGGTTGCCACATCCATGTATATAGGTAGACTACAGTTTTCAGCTTTAGAAGGTCAGAGACAAATAAACCTTGAGCCCTGGATTTGTGCATACACAGATGACAGTTATCTTCTGAAGGAGATGTTACAAAAGAGAGGACAATGTCAAACTGGTATCAGTCTGACAGTGCAATAATGGCCAAACTACTTGCTTTCTTTTTAAATTTGTCAGTGTCACAGCATGCAAGTAAAATGTAGTCATACTGAACAGCGACGTACGGGGGCAGGCTCAGTAATACAGTGAAAAGTATTCAGGATGCATACACAGCCACAGGTTGCATTTGTGTAGTGTGGGAAGTTAATAGCATCACTCCCTTACTCCTTTCCTCTGCCCTCCGGCTGAAACCGTATCCAAAGGTGGAATAATCTGATGGGCTAATGTAGTTTTAGTTCTTTAAAAATTAGGCAGCTAGTCTGAGCTAGGTGCATAGTTTCCTCTCTAAGCAGTGAAAAATGAAACAGGCAATTCCTCTTTCATACTTGGCCTTAGTGCAAGAACTCAAAAAGTTGGAGTTAATCAAACAAACAAACAAAAAAAAAAAAAAACCCAAGCCTTCATGACCTGCAGAAGCTGGCAATCAAAAATTTGCAAAGGAACTATGTATACCTGCAGCACAAAACCCATGAGAAACAAAAAGAGAATGGAAAAAATGTGGGCAGCAACTGAAATTTTTCCTACTGATTTAAAAAGCAACCTCAATTGAGATTATACACCATCATCACCCCTCCACACCTCTTTCCTATGTTCTGGGAGCTCTAAATTGGTCAAAAGAATTTCTTTAACACATATAACAAAAAACCTGAATTAATTACTGAGATTACCATTAAAGATCTTGGAGAAAGGAGTTTTGGAGGCTGAAAAACAAATACCTGTGTCTTGGAAGAGAAAGAAACCTATTGACACTTGTACTATTAATGTTTTTATATGTCTGAATTTCTTGTAAATTGAGAAGCTCTTTGTGTGCTCATAAAAAAGTGTGTTGAACTCATTCTAGCAACTCATGGATTTGTCTTAAAAAAAACCCCATATCTGCAATTTTCTTAGCATTCTCCTAAATTCATAAAAAGGCCTGAATTTGCTTGTTAAAAGCTTTACTTTGCTGGCAGGAGTAGACTTATAATAACACTCTGAACTCACATTTTGGGAATTAATAGAGATCAAGTATTGTTATACTAACTTGACTTGTTAATTATTTACTCCAATAAAAGCAATTCTTATAGAAGAATCTTCTTTCTCATCTGGTATCATCTAAACTGATATGCAGTTTTTGCTTGGCAAAATTCTTCACTGGGAAATTATCACACATTAGTTGCCCCCAGTTTAACATTCTGGGATGCCTTTGTGCACACTCTCAACACAGACTCTCCAAATAAATGTATTTTTCTCTCTGTATCAGTTGCATTAATTCATTCTCTTCTTGAGTAGCTGTTTGACCCCCTGACCAGTGCACAGGAGGGATCTTCAGGCGTTGGCCACAGCAGGTTGTAAGCAGACTTTACAGTGTGGGGATGTCCAGCAGTTACCCTGACATGTCCTGTTTGGCTCTTTTTGACCATCTCAGGCTTTCTAGGAATTTCATGACGTATCTTATATGAAGACTATATGCAAAGGTATCATCTAGGATGTATTTCTAGACAATATGTGCCCTGAGCAGCTGGGTATCTGGAAATCTGCTTCTAGTTTAACACCCAAATTGCTCAGTGAAAGGGAAATCTTTAGCCAGGGATAAAAAGCATTTCCTGAGAATTAGATCTTTCAGTATGAGGGACGTTCTTTCCAAGTCAAATGAAACTTCAAAGTATTTGTCATTTGATTTCTAATAAATGTTTAATGTTTTAAACACCTTCGTGTTCTTGCACATACCGATTGCAAGGAGTATAGTTTCCCCCTGTAGTCAGCACTGGTGAGGCCACACCTTGAGTACTGTGTTCAGGTCACTAAAGTAAAAACATTGAGGTCCTGAGAAGGGTAACACACCTGGTGAAAGGTCTGGAGAACAAGTCTTATGAGGAGCAGCTGCGGGAAGTGAGGTTGTATAGCCTGGAGAAAAAGAGGCTAAGGGGAGGCCTGACTGCTGTCTTCAGTTATCTGAAGGGAGGTTGTAGAGAGGTGAGTTTTGGTCTCTTGCCATTACTAACATCAAGTGACAGGACAAGAGGAAGTGTCCTCAAGTTGCCCCAGGGAGGGTTTAGTTTGGATATGAGAAGAAACTTCTTCACTGAAACGTTACCAAACAGTAGAATAGACTCCCCAGGAAGGTAGTTGAATCATTATCCTTGGAGATGCTTAAAAGACACATAGATATGGTGCTAAGGAGGTTAGCACTACACATGGTGAAGTTACACAATGGTTGAACTCAATGATAATAAAGGCCTTTTCCAACCAAAGCGATTCTATGATTGTATAATGGAGTCTGATTTCTGTTGTAATCACTGGAGTTATACATGTTTCAGTATAGACCAGAATGGTCTTATTTCTGTCATCGACTGTGGTTTACTGTCAGTTTGTTTTGGTTTGTTCTTTTTTGCTTCTCAAGCAGACCGAGTGTGAGATTCAGTGCCCGAATATGCTGTCTGTAGGGAGTTTAAGTTCTCTATGTGGTCAATGAAGTATGGAAAGTAATTCAGCTTATCTATCTGAAGAAGACACTCAGTGGTTAGTTATTGAATTGTTTTCTATGTTTCATTAACTGCAATAGGTTAGCCTCTGAGCTGTCTTACAGTTATCTATGGTAGGTGTCTAAAACCTGAACTAAGTCCCACCCACAGTCTTTCTACTTGTGGCAAAACTTTGTGAGGAGGAAAAGTGCAGTTTCCTGTTCTAGCATTTCATGTTGCAGTGAATGTAAGCAAATAAGCAGTAGCAGCAATAATTTGAGCCGTTACTTCTACAGCTTTTTAGTTTCCTCTGAAGATTGTGAAATGTTGAGGCTTTTAAACAACCTCTCTACAGTTAACATAATTCTGTAGTTTCAGATGTAGTTTCAAAGAAAAGGGGAAAACCCTCCAGCAATATGTTAAAAATATGGACTGTCTCTTCACCTGCTAGATAACATTCTCAACCCTTCTGAAGATTCATGAAGTTCAAGGATTGCTCTTAAAATACAAGGAGAAATTGGTGTGGGGAAAAAAAAAAAAGCAATTAAAAAATCCTACTTGAAAGTTCTTATTACATAGTTAGACATAAGTGACTAAATGTGAACTGGCATGAGATAACTATTGTTTATGGGTTGTTGGTTGTTTTTTTTCTCAGTCATTAGACGTGACAGGATGTTATCTCCAGCTGTGAGATGAAAGGTAATTCAGTTTTCACAGAACCTTTCTGCAATGCTGATTGGATTAGTATTTAAGATATGTGTCATGTCTTTTGTAGGACATTATATACTTACTGTGCTTTCGTTTTTGTTTTGCTACCTTCTGGGTATTCCCAGGTGTGATAGGTCCAGAAAGATATTTGCAGTGAATAGTGGAAACTACACTCTGCAGTTTTCAGGTTTGAGTACTGTCTTCTTTGGCATTTTATAGACTACATAGTCTTTAAACCATAAAGGTAAAATATAAATAATAATAAAAAGGTAAAAAATTAAATAATTTGCTATCACAGAAAACCTGCAAAGTCAGTTCGGAAATGTGCAAGGAAAAGCAGAGGTTACGAAACAGTATTTGTAAATGGAGGGGAAAGACGATTCAAACTCAACATTTTTCTGATAGATGTGTAGCAGATAAATAACTAATCATAGCTTCAGGATCTTATTAAGAGTTTTGAAATACCCAATAGCATGTATAGGGAGGGCATAATTGTTAACTCAATATTTTCTCAATATTAACTCAGCTTAACAAGTCCCTCTGGTAAATTTATTTCTCGGCAGATCATTAATCAAGGAGAATCAAGATTTCTATCCTGTTTCATGTCCAGGGTGATTTTAGTGAAGTAAAGACTTGTGGAAATAGCAGTTCTCAGTAATCCAAAAAGCAACATGCGTAGATAGAATGTGTCTCCTATTTTGGATACTGAACTTTAATTTTATGCTGGTTTATATTTTCATGTTTTCAGATGTTTATTTATGGAATTATTCGGCATTAGTTATTTATGGGTAATTTAACCTACAGACTTTATTAGGATTCCAATTACCAGCTCTTTTTTTTTTTTTTTTTTTAAAGCAGTGCCTGGCATGTCAAAACATTTACATGCTGCTAACATGACTGCATCAGACTTGCAAAACCAGAGGTATTTTATTCTGTACCGCATGAGAGTTCCACTGGAAACTTAGCAGACCACAGAAAAATCTTCCCTGAGGCTATCTTAGCTCTGGAAGCATTTTAAGCCTTTTAAGACATTCTTAGTAGCAGTCTTGCCTTTCTCTTGTTATAAAATCTTCATCAGTTTTCTAAAGAGAGTAAGTCAAAATGCATTTTCCTATATGTTGTGATGAGAAATAGAGCCAACCCACCTTTTAAAATTCTTTACAGAAAGAGTTAGTGTCTCAGATAGGATAGGGTGGATTTGTCTGACTTAAGTGGGACGTGTGTGCACCTTTGCCTTTCCCATTCTTGAAAGACACCATGAACTCTGAGACAGAAGCAAATAAGGGCTCAGCATGGCTGTTGCAGTTGGTTTTCACTGACAGAGGCACTAGCTAAGCTATATTGAAGCTGTATTTCAAGTGGGTCATCACAAAGAATTAAAATCATGCAGAAATTCAGTGCATGGTGGGATTTTGGTCCACTGGTGAGTCTGGAAGAGATCAAAACAAGTTTCTCACTTCTTTCATAACATTAATCAATGAGAAGATGTATCAAGAGGGTGAAATGCTTGATTTTTCTGGACTAGGGAACAGACTAGTACAAGTCCTAGCAGATGGACCCTAATGCGTTTGGATGGCAAATAGAGGCTCTTTGCTTATAAAATATGTGTCGATAATCTGGTGGACTTCAAAGAAAGGGCTACTGTCAGTATATAAATGGAAATACCAAACCATCTTTTTTTTTTTTTTTATGCTTTGGAACAAAAATGGACAATATTTTCTCAACAGCAACAAGTCTGCTTCTGGCACTGTATTCTAGTACCTCATTACTGACCAAACACTTACTCGGTGCACTTGAGATAATTTTCCTTATTGTTCTGATTGATTCTCAGAAAGCAGAGCACCTCCCTTTACATTTAATTGTATTTCCTAGAATTTGGAAATGTTCCTGTCCTCATGCTGGAGGAAAGGAGACCACCATTTTGAGGTGTCTCAAGCTTATCGTGCAAATGAATGACTCACTTGATACCAAATTTTTAAAAGTGAGTCATGGTTTTATTTATAAGGAGTAGGTGGGAGGATATGAGAACTCCTCAAGTCCCCTTAGGCTTTAGGAAAACCACATTGAAAATAATTTTTAGTTGTCTGATCTGGGCAAGTACTGGCACTGTCCATTTTTACACAATACCTCAATAAACTATCATTTTTACTTAATGTTTTGTAAATTTGGAGGAAAAAACCCCCGAAGGAAACATGGGAAACTGACATGTAGTAAAAGTGGCAAAAAAAACGATTTTGCAGTCACTCGGCACCCCTTTTTCAGACTGACTTGGAAACAGATTCAGCTCTGATAAGGAGCTGAATTCCAAGCCATCTGTGAATCCTCAAATTTGCACACCCACAGTGGAAAATGGGTATAATTTGTTTCTATAGCTGCTTATGGGATCTGGCAAACTCGTTTTTCTCTTTCAGTTGCTTCTCTATCTACATCCGTCTTCTCATATGCATTTTCTCTGAATTTTCGACCAGTAAGAGGAAAGAAGCACCATCTGTTCTTAAAAAGCTCTAAGTTTGATTTCTTCTGCTGTTAATCAGCAGCAAATCAGACGAAAGTACAGCATTTGGTATTCCTCAATTATAGTGTATCTAACAGCAAATGTGAGCAAATCTAAATGGATCAGTTTTGTTACTAAACTAAGTACAGCATGACTACTGTGGGATTGTTGTTTAACTACTTTATAAATACGTTGTCCAATCCAGATTATTTTTATCCTGAGGATGCAGTTAACTGTCATCCCACTATATTTACATATTTTTCTTTTTTTTTCCTGGTATTTCATTTGGAGCATTTACCTAGGTGTATTTTATGTAACTCTCTATAGTCCAAAAAACTTCTTCCCCCAACAGTAGTATTAATTACAGCAGGTAGAAATAACTGTTCAAATAACGAAGATTCTTTTCTTTCTCTTTACAGCTATTGGACAAACTGGTCTAAAGTAGTATGTAACAGGTTTCATGCTGTCTAATTATAAAAAATACATTCTATTGTAAGACATTATTGCTGTTGAAACTCCACCTGACCAGCTAGAGCAATAAATATATTAGTGAGTTTCATCTTATGAGCTTGGGAATTCATAAATCTCAGTGACTGTGGGTCATTTGATACAGATGAGTCAAAATAATTCAGTAGTGTTCATGGCTTCATCAAGGAATCTGATGAAAATTACTGTTTGAATCTGAGTAGTCTGCTGAGTTTTGTGCTATGGCATTTGAAGACTGAAAATGTGTGTGTATATAGAATACACATTACTCCCCTTGTGAAAATGGAGGAGTAAATCTTAGCAGTGTTTTGTCATGACTCAGTCTTAATTTCAATCCTCTGCTTTTACTGCTACAGCATATTCTATCTTTTTTCAAGCCAATACAAATAAAAGCAGCACAGTCAATCCCTGGTTTTTGATGTTGTGACAAACCCCAGAGAAGGCCCATTATTCTATCTCCTTTCAGTGAGCAGTAGCCAAAGGAGAAATTTCACCCTAAGTGGTTTTTTCGCTGGAATCTCCAGATGGTCTGGTGTTACAGTGCTGCATCTGACGCACTGACAAATAGGCTGTCAGGGAAGACTTTTCCTGTAATGTACACTGTGAAACTAAACCATCTATTTGTTGATATACATTGTTTGAAGTGTGTGCAGTTTGCCATGAGACATCTCGAGAAGGTGACATATCTTTGCTTCTATGTGAATGCAATCCTTCATTGAAGTAAAACTGATGTGGTTGATATACCGAGCTGTCAAATGAAGTCATGTGCTAGTAGTGAAGTAGATATGAAGAACTAAACAAAAGTATTTCTCATCTTTTACAGGGTGATATCCTCTCTGGGTAGCCCCTCTAGAGATTTTCTTAGATGAGGAGTCTGGATGTAAATAGCTGAGCTCACCAAGTTTTGGTAAACTAGCATTAACTAAAAGAACAGCCATGGTGATCTCCCTAAATGTTCAATAATAGAAGAGGAAGAGCACAAAGAACACTTTCTTACCCCGCTTGTAGAAATGATACTCAGTTCCTCATTTGATTGTAGACTACTGCAGGACTGTTGATTCAGACCTGTAATTTAGAAGTCTAACTAAAGTGCAGGCCTAATCAGAGTCTTACCCCATTAAAGGCCACTTGTCTGTATTTGATGGCAGAGCTTCAGCTGAAATGATTTCATTTCCCTTATATTACTACTGCTGTTAATTGTGACCACAGAAGTCTTCATGTTGCTGACTAATCGACATGATGAGTAATTCATTAAAAAAAAAAAAATTTAAAAAAATCATGCTTCTTTTCTAGGCTTTGCTGTTTTAAAGTCAGTCCTAGTTCAGCATGATCAGTATACAGCTCCATTTATGGAGTGTGAGGTTCTATCATTTAGCAGATCATTCAGCTTTCAAACTACTTCATTTACAATCTATGTGCATATCATTGGTACACTGCAGAATAAGACAATTTACTAGGAATAGGTATACATTTATTTTATGTGTGTGATATTCTTGCAGAAAGATACATTTCTTGAAAAGGCAACATAAAAGATATAACTAAAAGCAGTCTTTCACTGCTTTGTCTACATACAAGGGGGCAGGTTTTAGGATTAAGAATAATAGACACATTCTAGATGTACCCAAACAGAATCTAAATACTGCTATACTTACCAGAAGCTTCCCACAAAGAAATTCTTTTGCTTCATTTCACTCATTATACAAGTAAAAAGAAATGTATGCTGTAATTTCTTACCATATGTTTAATTGTGGTTGAACAATGAAATAGTTTCAGAAGCTTAGAGATCATTGTCCAGAATAGTTTTGAGGGAAACCCTATAGTTTCCAAGATTAGTTTATAAAGCTAAGAACTTGGATATCTTTTTGTTTAGATTTATTTTCAGGTCCTTTAATCACAAATTAAGATCTATGAATAGATAACTTACATGGTTTTGTTTGAATAGGGTGAACTGCTGCATGTTCATTACAGCTTTTCATAATACTTCGGAGTATTAGTACTTTTGGCATCACTTTTTGCTCATTCTTTTTCCCCTTGTCCTAGTCTGTTCAATTAATTTGTTACTGCAGACAGAATTCTGCTGCCATTCAATATGGTAGTTTGAATGAATGAAACATAAGGGCTAGCAGCAAAAAAGAAATAGTGTGACTTACTGTGTGTACTTTACATAGAGAAATGGCCAAGTCAACCAGTGCACTAAGCATGTAAAATAGACTACTTCGACTCAAGCAGACAAGGAGATGAGTGGGAATGAGGTGGGCAAATATAGTTTACATATAAATAGCACTACTGTCCTTGTGTTAGTATAAAATTGCCTTAGAAAAATAGGAATTTGCCAGTCAGGCTGGCAGCAGGTCACTTTCTCAGCCACATATCAACTGCTGACTGTGTGATCTAAAACATTAGAGAGCGGTAATTTATTTAGATAGACTAAATTTCTATCAGTGCAATTCATTTAATTTTGAGAAAAAGGCTAAGATCATAAATCTTTTTAAAACCACACAGATTTGGAACAGGATTATAGACATTAGGGGATGCTGAGTGATGTGTGTGCTAGAGAGGAATCTTTTACTGCCCTCGTAAAATTCCATCCACATTTGGCCAAGTGGCAAAAATTCTAGTTTGCATACGCTCAGCAACAATTTCTGATCATGAGCCAATATCACCCAGGAGACTTGCCTAATAATCTAAAATAAGAGTGCTTAGTCTGTCCTGTGATCTCAGGAGTGCTATGCTCAGACAAAGCAGTGTTGAACAAGACTTTGAGGAGACCTTATAGTAGCCTTCCAGTATCTGAAGGGGGCCTACAGGAAAGCTGGGGAGGGACTATTTACAAGATCTTGCAATGACAGGACTAGGGGCAATGGGTTTAAACTGGCAGAGGGAAGATTTAGACTAGATGTCAGGAGGAAGGTCTTTCCAGTGAGGGTGGTGAGGCACTGGAAGGGGTTACCCATGGAGGTTGTGGCTGCTCCCTTCCTGGAGGTGTTCAAGGCCAGGTTGGACGAGGCCTTGGGTGAGCTGTACTAGTGGGAGATGTCCCTGCCTATGGCAGGGAGTTGGAACTAGATGATCCTTGAGGTCCCTTCCAACCTTACCATTCTATGATTCTATGATTCTATATCTTTAAAGGCTAAAGTACTTTGAAAAATTAGGTGTTGGGCACCCTGAATTGGTCACCCAGTGTTGGAAGGAGTCTTTGATACTTTTTTGGTTTGTGGTTTTGTTTTTTTTTTCCTCTTGCTAGATGGAAATTCATTAAATTCTAACTTCACTTAATAGATGCAGAGGAAAAAGGAAAAGTATTTTCAAACATTCCCCTGCTATACAGATAGTCACTCTAAAATCCTTCAATCTGTGGCTAAGTGTGCTATCAAAGTAGGTCTGAAAAATATGCAATAAATAAGGCTCTATATTAAGCAATTTAGGTGCAGAAAAGTACTGGGTAGTTAATGAGCAAAGTATGCACTGAGTATAATAAGATCTATATAGGAGAAAAATGTATATGCAGTCATACTGTGCATTTAGAAGACAGCAACTTAATGTTGCCCTTTCCTTGCTCTATAAGGCATGACTGGAAGCTTAAATAAAACTTAACATACTTTCTAAGTTTTAACACAGTATGATGTCTAACCTTTAAGACTGGGTTATATTTCCTCAAGTTGAATACAATGCATGACATTAGGCATGTGTTGCTAATGTGTGCTAATATAAAGACAAGTATGTGAACATACACCAAAAAAATCTTAAAATATAGATATTTATAAATATCTAGATATTTTGTTGCTTTCTTGTATGTTTTTAAAGCATTGCCAAGTTTCTGTTTTGATTAGCTATTCAAGGGAAGTTAATGTAGCAGAATAGATTGGCCTATGTTTACCTGTGCTCTGTTTTTAAAATGTGGATATCTGAATACTCACATGTTACTTGAATGACTCAAATATGGGTTTGGTTAACACTGAAAGATAGGTTAAAAGAACCCAATTCATTCTGGTAATTTCAAAGTTAAAATATATCTCAAGGAGAGATGAAAAGCATCTTTCTTTGAAAATGGTGTTTGCATATTATTTTTCTTCAGACTTAATGAAGGAAAGTCTTGTAAAAATGCAGGATTTTCCAAGCAGCAAAATCTCTCAAGGACTTTTTCGGTTTTTGTTTAAATGTATCATTGAAGTACCACTGGAAAGGACCAAGTATGATTACAAAGAGTTAAAACACAGCTAGGAAATTCTGCCCTGTATTTTGCTAACATTTCATCATCTAATTAAGCAGTACATACTGTATCTTTAATGCTTGCCTTTTAATCCACTTATATGTATTTTACACAGGAAATGGCAGATTGGAACATTAAGATGTAAGAAATGAGGAAAACACACGAGAGTAGGGGAGCTTAGAAAGCAATAAAGATGAATTCAGATGAAAACCCAATAAGCACGTTGTAAAAATAGGTCATTTCTTTTAATCTGTCATTACAATGAGAAAGAGATTAATTCAGTGTTTGGAACATCAGCCAAATTCTGAATATCCACAGAAGACATGAAAGTGAAAAGTCATCATTATCTATAATATAAGTAGGAGTATTGCAAATAGTAATATCATACAAAAGGTGTACGGATTGTGTATGTACATAGATATGCAGATAAATCACAGAATCACAGAATTAACCAGGTTGGAAAAAACCTCTAGGAACATGGAGTCCAACCTATCACCTAACATCTTTTAATCAACCAAACCATGACACTAAGTGCCTCATCAAGTCTCCTTTTAAACACCTTCAGGAATGGTGACTCCACCACTTCCCCAGGCAGTCTATTCCAATGGTAAATCACTCTTTCCATGTAAACTTCTTCCTAACATCCAGCCTAAACCTGCCGTGGCACAGCTTGAGACTGTGTCCTCTTGTTCTATCAATGGGTGCCTGGGAGAAGAGACCAACTCCCACCTGGCTATGACCTCCCTTCGGGTAGTTGTAGAGAGCAATAAGGTCCCTTCTGAGCCTCCTCTTCTCCAGGGTAAACAACCCCAGCTCCCTCAGCTGCTCCTCGTAGGGCTTATGCTCCAGCCCCCTCCCCAGCCTTGTTACCTTTCTCTGGACATGTTCAAACACCTCAACATCATCCTTAAATTTCAACTCATAAAATACTGTGTAGTAATTATCTGGCTGTCTGGATTACCATAGCTGGGAAATTACCTAAAGCATTCTCTTTGACAAGTTAGTATCATAAGGATCTAACTGACCTGTAGCATTACCTTCTAAAAACAATACCATGCTTGAACTTGGCAATAAACATTAATGATTGATTCAGTGGACTGAAAATCAGGCAGAATGGCTTCACTCTGATAAGAGTAAATTGTAAACTGTTACTGTCTATTTTTCATGGCAGCCAAATGGAGATCTATGATGTGAATTCGTTGATGAAGTCAGACTATTTTGAAACTTCATGAAGTTCAATCTCAGTTTTGCTTTTGTGTCTGCCCCCTTTGCTTGGCTCTATAGGGAGTTTACTACACAACTAAGGCTCCTTAACTACCTGCTTAATTTAAGTGGTGTGGGTTGTTGTCCTTTCCCCCCTGCTGTTACAAAATTCCCTCTTTTCCATGCCTTTTGCCTTTCAAAGTTCTTTTTGTCCCTTTTTTTCGCTTGTGCTATCACTTTGCTTTTACTGCCCTCCTGTCCTCCTGACACCAGCATTTCCTCCTGAATCAACATTTAGGACTAGGGGATAAAGTTACAAGACAGATTAAGTAATCCAGTTGATTTGCAATTTTTTACCTTTTTTGAAAGACCTTCTTTTTAGGTATCAAGAGCACTCTGTACTGGGATATTAGTCTCCTAAGTTTTGTTTTTCCCTCATTTCTGTTTAGCTGCTCTGAATAGTCTACTGACTGTTCCCATGATCCTGTGCTGAACAACCATGGAAAGGAAACACAAAAGGGATTTTGAAATTTTCCTGCCTGTTTAGAGATTATAATCTTAGTAGAAGGGAGGGGGCTGGAAGGAAAAGCTTACTGATTGCTTTAGCTTCCCTAATTATAATCAACCCAAATCTCCTTTCATTCTAGGTTCTTAGAATATATTAAAGTATAAAGGTGGTTCTTATCTTGAATTTTTGCCAATGTGACTTTTGAGGAGAGCCGGTATTTGAATTTAGTAGAGGCTGTAGTTCAAAGTGGCTGTTTGGCAGCTGTGGCTGTGTTTCCCTACTTTCTGCAGGAGGCTATCCCTGCTTCCAATGTATTGGCACTTTTATGCCAATGCCATTCTACTGCACGGATCACTGCCAATCAGAGAAAATCCATTCAGATCAAATGAGGTCTCATTCTCTGAATTTACAGTCCGTATGACAAGAGCAACATGCACAGACTTAAGCAACCTCTACCCCACTTCTGAAAGATAGCACATTAATGTATTTTAGACTGTTTAGTGGTGTTTCATTATTGGGCAGATAGGAAAATGCGTATTAAGTTGAGCAAGAATGAATGCATTCAAGGTTTAGGATGGAAAGACTGATCGACCTGGCAAGGAATTTGCTTAGGTAGAGTCAGGTGGGTTGGCAGTAAGTAGAAACGTACTTTAATTTTGGCAGGAAAGCTGTTATGCTCAGGGAATATCATATGTCTTGTTGACTGAGGTGGAAAATTTTGGAGACATCCTCTTGTAAAATTTCTGAAATTATATCACAGCCTTTGTCAAGATGTAAATATTTCAGGCTTGCAAAGTCATCTGGAGAGCAAACAGGAAAAGAAAGGAGGGATTTTCTGACAATGATACTTCTCTCATATTCAGAAGAAAATAGTTCATTGATCCCTTTTATATAAGGATTGGTATTGTTCCAGCAAACGGGGTCATGGTTTTAAATCACAAAACAAAATACTGTGCAAGAAAGAATGAAGCCCGAATCATTAATCCTTATTAAAAAAAAAAACCAACAAAAAACCAACAAAACAGAAATACCAAAACAGCAACAACAAAAAAACCTCACAAAAAACCCCCGAAGAACAACAAAACCAAACCAAAACCAAAACAAAAACACAAGAAAAAAGTATTTTACTTACTGAATTGACCACTGCTTTCTAGCGTTCACATTTCATTTATGCCTTTAATAATGAATGGTGTCTATAAATCACATCTCTTCAGTCTGCTCTTTTCCTTCTTACTTTTGTTTACAAAATAGGTTTCAAGGAATTTTTAAAAGAAAGAAAGAAAGCATAGTTGTGAATTAGACCTTACTGTGATTGGACAATGGTTTGGTTTGAACTTTATTGTACATGTAAAATAACAAATTCAAAACAACTTACTGAGTGGATTATTGCAGACAAAAGATATGTTTAAATTACATTTAGAGTTTCATTGGACATCTCTAATGGGGATATATAAAATGCTTTAATTATTTTACCTTTGCATTCTTTTCTGTTTTCAGAGTGTTTTTTCTAGACTGCTTACTATGTATTTGGCATTTGATTAACCTGTCTCTGATTAATGTGTGTGCTGGTTTGAGGCTAATTGGAATATTTTAATAGAGAAAATTACCCTATAGGCTCTGAAAGGAAAACATCATGATGTCTACTTCACTCATACGCTTGCTGAAAATTGTTTGGGAGCAATAACCGAAACATAGATAAGGGAGTCTCTGTCTGTCTCTTGCTGGAAGAGCAGCTTGGGCGGTCTAGCAGCTTCTGGCTCTGGCTCCTCTGCCGATTAATTATCACTAACCACTTTTCTTCTAACTCCCCTGGCTGATCCTCCTAATTTACCTTGCGCGTAAGGCAAACCTTGGGGTAAGGTACAGGGGTGGGGAGAAGGTGGAAGGGTGGTTGGGAGCCCCTCCCTGGGTCTCTGATTTCTGGGAGGGGTGTTGTGTTTCTGTATTACCTTTAACTTGTGTATTTCTGTAAATATTCTGTATATAGTGTATATATTTGCTTGTACATTGTGCAAAACTGTAAATATAGCTTCATTCCTTAACTTCCTGCTGGCTGAGTTCTAGTCTGGGTCATTTTAACAGTGTGGGGAGGCAGGGAACTCCCAAACCTTCACAGTGTGTTCAGAATATTTATTGTTCAGTGCAATTGTGTTTAGTTTCGACATGCACCTTGGGTAGGTATAACTGATTTCTGAGCTGCCTACCGTGTCATCACTTTCTTACCTCATGAGTGGACTTGGTTCGTATTAAATATCAGCAGTGGACGATTTAGCTGTTACTCACCAGGTGATGATAATCATGGAATCATGTGTAATGCTTTTTTTCCACAGAGAGCAGAAAAATTAATTCTTTCTGTCTATGCTCAAAACCAGTTGAGATCCTCTGAAAAGGATAGTCTAAACATACCCTCATTGGGAATACACAGTTATATGTGTATATACAGGTTTTTATTTTTTAGTATCACTAGTGATCTCTTGTCTGTGTTTCCATGTGTGCGTGACAAAGTGATATATGTGACTAGAATTATTCCTGCTCCCATTTTCAATGCTTTTTAAACAAGTTAGGCAGCAGAAACTTCTTTGGCTAAAGGTATTTAGGAAAGAAGAGTAAACATAAGTGAATAAGATAAGTTAAGATACAAAGGTGTGGGGTTTTCTTGAAGAAATGAGCATCATAGCAGAGAAACTCAGAAGTAGATTATTTCTTTTTCTTTTAGAAAGCTAAAATCTTAACAGTAGTATATTTTTTATAATTTATTTCTCTGAAAAAATGTACATTGAAATAATAACATTAATTAAATATCAGGATATGATTTTTCAGTCATGTGCTATACAGTTGAAAAATTCCATCTCTATTTTGTTGTAGAAATTCTTATGATTTAGTGGAATCTGAGTTTCAGAACAGAATAAAGAACTCTGTTTTATTACCACTAAATGGGAAAAGGTTTGATTTATACAGGCAAACTAATCTCTTTTCTGAATCACAACAGATTTTAAAGCTCATTTTACAACTACTTTCAAGATATGTATTTCATCAACTTTGAGAATCATTCTGTTTTGCTGGTTTTGAAACTACTTTTTATGTACTCCTGCATATTGAATATGTCTGGGACGTGATCTTTCAGAGCTTTTTTCCCCCAAGCAATGTTAGAAATTAACCGGGGAAAATATGCAGCTTCATTATGCACTCCCTAAACATTTTGATGTACTGACTCCAGTTGTTCAAGAATACTTGGTTAGACTACTTCTTCTGTTAAAAAAAAAAGATGTTTTCTGTGTAAAACTGAGACCTTTTAGTATAATACTCCTTTTCAATTTATTTTTCTAATTAAAGAAGAATAGAGTTTCCATTTTCCAGTCATGTCTGACAGAGTAAATAAAATTAAATAGAATTTATCTGTGCCAGCTGTTCTACAGTCATGTTTCTTACTGATTATGATGATTTCAGTCTTGTGGTGTACAAAATGTTGCCTAGTCAGGTTCATTTTCTTCAGAAAGAACACAATGTTGTAAAATCGTTAGACACAAACCTCATGAAATTAGTTGAGGATTCAGCTTTGTTCAGAGACTGCTCAGTAGAGAAAGTATTGTGGATGGCAATGTTGTTTGAACTCATTTACAAAGAAAATCCATACTGATTTCTTAAAGAGGTCAAATTAAAATTGCAGGTAAGTGATTTATTATGATGTGAAAAGCACAGGCATGAGTCTTGTAAATTACGATTGTTGAACAATAAAGGTTTCTTCTTGATGCACCTATAGCGCTATATTTTCTTTTTAAAATTATCAACCTCAGTTGCTAAACTCAAAGTTATTTATTTTAGTGCAAACTGGATAGCTTTTATGAACATCTATCTTTCATATATGTTATGGAGGTTCAGTGAAATATTGCGGGGGGGGTGGGAACAAAGTAAAGTGAATGAAGTGTTATGTAAATTGAATGAAAGGTGTCGATACTGGGATTTCATCTATTTTTTTCCTTGTTTTTTTTCAGTCTCTGCTTAGGAAAGTAGAGTGCCTGTGGATTTCCCAGATTGCAGAGATGATGATTTAAGTTTAGAATTACATTTTGTTTCTCTTAAAGGAAAAAACTTTGGCACTATAAACATGCTGTTAGCTTTGCTATATCTCTCTTAACAAATCTTTACCTAAAAATACCTCTTTCTTTTCCATGATTATGTAAAATAATTGAATACCAATATTTATGGAATATTACAATTTTTAAACAAATGTGGTGTTGCAGAATGAAACCTGACATATATAACACTAATTTTTCAAAATAAAACACTTGAAAACTATGATGGAATGTCTTATGGCTTTACTGCTGTTCCTTACAAGCATTAGAGTAACACATGACTCACAGAGGAAATGATGAGTTGGCCTGACAGCTCCTATCCAATACACCTTTATAACCATTTTCAGATAAACACCTATTTTAATTTCTGATTTTTAGAAAGTGAATAAAAATGAGCCTGCAAAGCAGAGTAGTCTGTTCTTTTATACACAGCTATATGAGATAGTGTCAGAATACAGACTTGGAGCTGCATCTTTTTTCTGTATTCAAGTATTGAGTGGAAGGATGAGGAAATATATTAGGTGAAGATAAGAGAGACATGTTTTAACTCATACTGAAGAAAGTGAAAATTTGACTTAAATCAAGACTGACCCTGCTAGGATGTTCTTCATGACACATTTCTTCTGCATCACCTTTTACTGCCTGGATCTGCAAGGCCTTGCACACATGAGTGGTTTCACTGAACATGACAGGACGGCTGGAAGAGTTGGCAGACCCAGAGCCATTAGGTGTCATAGATCCCTGGCACAACAGTGAAACCACTGAAGTGTCAGGGGACATCAGTAGTTCAGACCTTAAAGCCTCCTTCCTGTGAAAACCTGTGAAAGTTACTCTCCTCTCTACCCACTTCAGCTTTCTTACTCTGTCTCCTTACTTTGTTTGAGGGAATAAAAACAGTGTACGAAAAAGTACACTGAGTACAGTCTCTGATACTATATATATAGCAAATAAGGCGGTAAAAGAAACTGCAAATTTATTTTTTTGTGTGTATTTAATCAGGTGAGCTATGCTAAGAGGTTTTATATCTGGCCATTCCAAGCACGGCTATAACATAATTATTTCACAGTACACGCTTAGTGAGCACATCCACTGTACTAGATGCCACCAAGGCTTTTTTGAGTGGCATAATAAAGATAATACTACCATGTAACTTTTTGCAGAACTTAATAACTATTATAAATAGAAGTCAATATTGATGTAGTTTCTTCCATTATTTGTATGGGCAGGAATAACCCCTATCCAGAAATTGAATCTGTGAGATCAGGGTTGTGTCTCAAGACTGAGTGAGGTGATTCTGCCACTTGCCTCTGTTGAGACCTCATCTAGAGCCCTTGATACAGGAAGGGCATGGACCTGATGGAGTGAGTACAGAGGAAGGCCACAAAAATTAACAGGGGATTGGAGCACCTCTGTTGCAAGGACAGGCTGAGGGAGCTCTGTTGTTCAACCTGGAAAAGAGGAGGCTCCGGGGTGACCTAATAGCAACCTTACAGTACCTGAAAGAGACCTACAAAAAGGATGGAGAGAGACTGTTTACAAAGGCCTGTAGTGATAGGACAAAGGGTGGTGGCTTGAAACTAGAGAAGAGTAGATTTAGATCGGACGTTAGGAGCAAATTCTTTACCATGATGGTAGTGGAATACTGAAACAGGTTGCCTGGGAGCTGGTTGAGGCCCCATCCCTGGAAATACTCAAGGTGAGACTCAAAAGGGTTCTGGGCAACCTGATTTAGTTGAGGATGTCCCTGCTGACTGCAGAGGCAATTGGACTAGATGACCTGCAGAGGTCCCTTCCAACCCATACCATTCTGTGGAGGCTGAAGAGAGACCTAATTGCTTTCTTTGACTACCTGAAAGGGGATTGGTCTCTTCTCTCTAGCATTATGTGATAGAATGACAGGAAATAGCCTGAAATTGAACCAGAGGAGGTTTAGATTGGATATTAGGAAAAAATTCTTAAATGAGTGGTCAGGCATTCAAACAGGCTCCCCAGGGAGGTGATAGAGTCACTGCCCCTGCAGATGTTAAACATGTAGACATGGCCCTTTGGGACATGGGTCATGGGTCATGATGGTGTTAGTTCAGTGGTTGGACTTAATGATCTTGGAGATCTTTTCCAAATGAAACAACTATATGGTGCTATAAGAAAACATCTATTGAGAAGAGATATTTAACTTTCTAAATTGGCCCATTTTACAATGGAATGAGAAAAGTGTTTCTAAAAAAGAAAATGGATTTTTATTTTTTTTAAAAAATGTTTTAAATGCTTTACCAAGAGGTAGTGCAGTATCATGTTAAGTCCAGTGTTCTCTGTTTGTTTCTTTTTTCCATTGAGAACATCAATTTAAAGTATTTGTACTATTGGTGATGGTGATTTTGCAGCAGCAGCAATGCAGAGGGAAATTAAAGTCCCCATTCATATGGGCAGAACGTTGATTGGCTGAGAATGTTTCTAACATCCTGTTTACCTGGTCATGAACCTTACCTTGTTGTGCTTTGATGAAGCTTTTAACTGATACCATGTGTAAGAGCTGAGAAGAGCAAGTAACAGAGAGTTTTTGTGTAGACAGATCTGTAGTTTAAGAATGCCCTGTTGCTGTAGAGAAAGCTTTTTCTGCATGGTATTAACTTTCAACAAATTTTGCTCTTTTCCTTCTCTTACGCAAGGAGTGGACTTCACTACTTCTTTTTGTGTGAAATATTCTACAAATATATTTCCAGAGTGACTTTGTTAAGGAAGTCAGTTCAGTGGATATTAACAGAAAAACAAATTCACAAAAGTAAAAATATTAGAGGTGGAGTGCAAAATCAACTCAATCCCCTCTTGAGAGGCAATTAGTGATTAAATCTGTATGCGTCACAGAACTTTCGCTGTGCTTGCTGAGAAGCATTTTGTATTGTGGGTTGGTATGATTGTGCATCAACCTAGCATTTGCATACCCTTCTTGAAAACAGATTTGCACACTTTCTAAAGACTAAGTATTGCCTGTTCTCAGGTTTGAACCATGCCTGGATGAATCATGGAGGATTTTTAATCTGTTTTTTTGAGTGTTAAAAGAAAAGAAAAATAGAGACATTAATTGAATGCCTGTCCTTGCATATCTATCACATAATTGTTTTTACTGGTCATGGTCAACAACCCAAAAGACATATCTTTGTCAGATATGAAAGTGTGACATCTCAGTCACAGTAATCAGTTTATTGTTTCTGTATTAATTCAGGGCTAAAAAAACAAGAGAAAGATTACTGGAAGTTTAAATTTAGAGACTGTCCTGTCTTCACCTCAGTTCCAGTCCACAAGATGAAGCTTTAGATCATGCCATCTTCATTAGAGCTCCTCCTTTGTTATAGTCTGAACACTGGTGAATGGGAAATAGTGAATCTAGTGCAGCAGCCTAGGAAGGAAAAAACAAAGAAACTCAGAATGAATAGTTCACATGTTCACTGTATGCAGAATGTGACTTTTGATAGCAAGAGATGATAATGGATTTGGTTGAGTCAGTTTGAGGTAGGAGAACTGTACTGCTTTTTCTCACTTCACTGAGTTCGATCCATGTGAATGTAAACTCCCTGCTATGGTTGTAGGCTGTCAGTTTGTATTGAGGAGCCAGGAAGTAGTTTGAAATTCTCCCAAGACTTATTAACCTTTCTTCACATAGCAGCTTAAACCTCTTATATTCCAGTGCTTTTTTTTTCTTGCCTTTTTTTTTTTTTAAAACGTACTTTCTTGTTTCCTAATTGCTGCCACCATTTCAGTCGTTTATTTCCACTCTTTTTCTCTCACGTCTCTCTTCTTGACCAACAAAATTATACTTTTCAAAACTTCTTGTGACAGGTTATGATCCATTAGTGCATTTTATTCCCCTTTCCATTCCCTCCTCTAGAAAATTATAGCATTTATGTTTCAATTCCCGCTGCACCCTAATCTTCACACCAGTGCTATTGAGAAAAAAAGAAGTAAATAAAAATTGCAAGCCAATGGGGAAATATAAAATCTAAATGTCTTAGTGAAGTATGGATGGTATAATTTATTTCTTTCCAACACTATTTGTAACACTGAAGAATAGTTTAAGACCATCACATCAGTTGTAACTTTGTAAATTTTGTAGCATTTTTAGTTGTTCACAGTGACTTCTGATGTTGTGGAGGCTTTTTACTACATAACAGTTCATGGATGCAGTGAGTTCAGAAGTGAAGAACTAGGTCATCTTGCTACTGCAAAAAGTCCCTTTGAACTAATTTGGAGGTTTGCATGAGTAAGTTTGGAACCGTGTACTGAATTGGTTTCATTTTCTTTATGCGTTGCCCATAACCTTTAAAATGGAATATACATAAATGGAGCAAAAATAACACTTTGATATGAGTATGGTATTCTTTTCTCCATTTATACAGGCACTGCATAAACAGCTTTTAAATATGCTATTATAATCTACAAGGGTCTATTTCTGTCTGTGATATTCCTGTGAGAATATTACAGATATTCCTGTGAGAGGGAAAGACGATTGGCTGCATGGTGCAGCTGAGTGGGAGGAACAGTCTTGCAAATTGCTATGAGTAATGGGAAGGTGAGAGAATTGTGGTCTTGCTTAACACACACACTCTTCAGCATTTTGTCAGCAGTAGAAGCAATTGTCTTAGCTTTTCAGGGCTTTGGCAAGGCCACCAGTAGATTTATGGATGTCTATGCCTATAGTTAGTTCCTCTCACTCTGTTGCCCATGTTGTTATGCATAGGCTAGACCTGAGTCAGCATTCATTAGCACATCCTATGTCAATACAGAGTATTGGTGTCAAAGCTGGAATGGTCTTTCATACCACTGCAGCATTGAAATTTGGCTTGCATTCTGATTGAAATTAAGTTGAAATATATGGACTACTTCTTGTTGAATTGCCGCCCTCCTAGTGAGGTGAGGCACAGTCCACAACTGCCCATTAGAAACCCCGCGTTTTTAGCATGGAAGGGTGATTCTCCAAGCTTAGTCATGACTACAACTTAAAAAAGATCTCGGGTGTTTCTCCAGTTTTCACTTTGTGCCATACTTTTTATAGTAGGCCATGTTCATCCTCGGTACTCTGAGGCAGGCTAATGCTTGACATAGCACTGTTTTGAGGTAGTTTTAAGAATGACATTTAAGATATATAATTCAAGGATAGCCAAACTGAAATATGGTTGAACTTTTGCTGAGTCTACATCTCTTCTGGCTCACAAACCCATTGCAATGCTGCAGTAGTGCCATATTGCATCTTATTATATAAAGTGACAAAAGCAATAACATAAACCTTTTGTTTCTCCTGCATGCTCCATTTAGTCTCTAAAAGCAGGACTCAGCTCAGTGGAGTGTGTACACACACCAGGATTACATCTATCCCATTCTGGAACCGCAACAGCTCTTTGCTCATAAATTTCTAGACCAGAGCAATGCACAAGTGAGATGTATAGGTCAAAACTATGAGAAGTTTAGTATCTAATAAATTTAACAGTCACTTTGTGTAGGATTTGCAGTAAACCTCTTCTAGTTATTATATATTAAAGCTACATGCTCTAAAGAGATTTTGCCTTGTCTTAGCAAGAGCTGAAAGAATAGGATATAAAGTGTGCAGAAGTTTTTATTGCATTTCAGTAAGCCAATGTCTTGGTAGGCCTAAGCAGGCCAAAATAGGTTTATAGATGCCCTGGCTTGCCTAGACATATTTTTCTGCTTTCCCTTCTTCTGTTTTGGGGAGAGGAAACCGCGGGAAAGAGAACGAAGAACCTGGAGACACTGAGTATAAGGACTCTGGCCCTGCATCCTGTGGTAAACAAGGTACACGTGTTCAGCTTGTGCATGCCTTGTGCAAGGCCTGTGTTCTGCCCTAAAAAGGGTAAAGCAAACCTATGGCTTCACCTAATATGGTCAAACTTGACAAAGTACCATCCTGATTGGCTAATCTGTGTCCAAAGGCCCATTAGTCTCAGGCTGTATTGATAAAAAGGAATGAACAGGTAGCACAATGTGTGCTCTGCCTTTGTATCTACACTCTACCATTGTATCCATGCTTGCTTACTACCGCATTGCATCCTGAACTGTGTGGAACTCCAGTGACCAAGAACAGGCTCTAAATGCCTGCAGGTGATCAACCTGCATAGCCAACAAGACACTGTGCCAAACCTGCACATGGCATTGCATCCTGCCTGCCCCTCTGCAAGGCTTCTGCTGAATTGAGAGTCAAGAGGAACCAGGTCAGAGACTGCAGAAGCTCCTGGACAAAGCTATACGCAGACCAGTATGATCTATGCAATGCCAATTTATTGAATATGAGCATGCACTTATATACTTTCTAACAGACTATGCGGGTTAGTTCATTTTTAATCAATTGGTCCAAATCATTAAGGCACAAACTCTGTGGCATTAAGCAATGGGTTAGTCTTATCTATTCAAACACTTTGCGTGTGAATCTTTGTTTCTGCTTTGATCATCCTGTTGTTGACCTTTTCCTGGAGAGCAACTCACAGCTGACATCCTTGCCCTTCAGGTGAACCTTCATGCAAACTGTGAAACTTTTCAGTTCACAATTAGCAGTTAACACAGGTTGGATTGCTCGCATGTCCATTTAATGCAAGATATTCCTCTACAAGAGACTGTGCCAGACTCCTAGCTTCCTGAGAAAAGAACCTGGAAAAACTCCAAAGCCTCTAACAGCTTTGAGACCACTGACAGCAACCCTGCCATGTGCTTTGGGTAGTGTCTGATGATATTTTGTGAGTAAATACTTAAAGCCTCTTGTAATCACTAATTGCCTTCTGCCATAAGCAGAAAGGAGCTTCTTGTGTCCATCTAATGGATAAGCAGGATAATGAACTGCGAGTGGTGTGACAGCTAAAACCTTTTCTTCCAGTAAAAATGTTTGCATTTGCTAGTTACCTCTACAGTGTTCCAGTTTTGCCTGTTCCCTGTATGTATTAATTTCCAAACTGTGCATTTTGAACCTTGTAAATAAGTTTTCTGGTGAGATTCAATGTTAATAAACAATTTCTATAGTTATTAACAATCTCTGCCTGGATATCAAAATTAATATCAATTATTAACTTTGCATAATTTGTAACAGACGATTAATTTCTTATTACGTCTGGGCCAGTATATGTGGGGGAGGAGCCAAAGGAGAGAATGCACTTAGTCCTACGAATAGAAAATTTGAAAAGTCAAACTGTAAGCATGGTATATGATTATAAATATAGGCTGTTATATTTTCAATGATGCTCTGACAGTAATTAGCACATTTTGAATGTATATTATTTGCCTCCAGAAGGGGAAAATACGTCTTTATTGGAATTGCGCATAAACAGTCTCAAGTGCAAGTTAACATGATTTTTCCAAATAAAAAATTCTGGAGTAGACTAACAGTGCTTGACACAGAAATGCTACAGTTGATGCATACATAATGTATTTTCTGGAAAGCTAAGAGAACCAGTGAGTAGTAAGCTAAGATAGGACTTATGTTGCTTAACTTTGTAAAATTATGGTGTAGTGGGCTAGACTCTCCTGAAATGATGATTTGAGAGGAACAGACACTTAGAGGGAGTAATTAATTGCTTCTCAGTGTACATGCCTACTTTACAGGTAACTCAAGTTCACTGAAATGTATACTGCTCCAAATGACCACCATATCTACTTTCCGCTCATTACTAATGTCTTTAGTAACTCAGCTATAATTTTTCTTCTTACAGAGATTCAACTTTTCAGCAGTTTGTGTACCAAGCTTACAAACCTAATGTCTTTCAACCATCTTTCCTCCCATGCCCCAAATACACAGTAGCAGTTGAAGTTTAATGAAATGATCTGAATATGCTAGTAAGAAAAAGCTTGCAAAATAGGGTTAGGTCTTCTGTTACTCCTAAATGTGAAGAATTAAAGGAAATAGTCTTGGTGTCATGGTATCTCTAGCTAAAGCAACACATGTCTGTCAGGTAGAAGAATAGAATGTATTTGTTAAATTCTTTGGTTTAACATTTTCTTAATCCTGTGTGACACCCATAGTTTTAAATTGTATTTTTTAATTTGCCTTTACTGATAAGCGCTAGTTGCCATGGTATATAAAATTCTGCATACTTTGCTTTTATGGTCTCTCAAGAATTGGAGCGTGTTTTCAGTAATGTGTATCTGATAAAATTACTGTTGCTAATCAGAGCATCTTCAGTGCCCATCTTCAGTACCCCAAGTATATGCTTGGAGTTTCCCATAAATTTGCCCCTAAGATAAACTGCTAAGGTAGATTTTCTCTGATCTCATTAGCTTTCTTGTGGTCTTACCAGTTAAAAACATGACTTAACATTGATGAAGATTGCAAAGAGTAAAATGATTGAGACCTAAAATCAGAAAATAATTATGCTCTGCACTGAATGACAATAAATAATATAAATGTGTAAGAAACAAAAGTGAGAAGAAGGAAAAATGTACTCAGTAATTTTATTAAAATGGTAATGTAAGTTAGAGATAAAAGTCCCTGACAGTTGACCATATTGGAAGACTCCTTCTCTGAAAGAGCTTTCACATATACTTTTCAAAGTTATGAAAGTTTCTTTACACTCAAGGACTATCTTTGTTTCCATTTATTGATGTTGCTCAAATGGCAGAGTAGTATATGCATTTTTTCCCCATGTACTCAATTTTCAGTTTTTTTTTCACAAATGTAAAAGTGCAGCATTATCAAGACAGTAGAAAAGAATAAAGCTTCGGCATGTTACTCAGTGAAAAATAAAATATGTGTCCATAAAGTAACTTCAGTACTGTATGTATTATGAACTGTGTGCCAGGTTACATATATGAACAATTGTAAGGAACCCTCCCTGTTCAGATTCAACAATTCATTACCTCAGTTGATCTTAACCAAAAGGGTCAACAATTCAGTGTTCATTGTCAAACCATGCATTCTGGATTGCAAGAAAGATAGCAGGGAAATTACAAAGAAAAAGTTGGAAAGGGTCTTGAAACAGAAATCTGTTAAAAATAGTTGAGAAGAAGCCTCCCTGTTCTTGAAGATGATGTACTGTACTTTCTGTTATATAATACAAAAGAAAGTAATTATAGCAAATTGGCTTTAAAAACACAGACCAGTAACATTTTGTTCTTGTTTTGTTGTGGGCTAAAGAGTATTGTGGGCTCCAGGGAGCTGAAAGGAAGTACATTGGGGGAGATCTGCAGAAAGGAGTGGTTGGGAGATTGATTTCCCACCTGCTGAAGATAATAAAAAAAAAGAAGAGTGGAAATAAAAAAAGAAATGTGAAGAAAAGAGAAAGATGTGCAACGGAAAAACTAAAGATAAAGAAAAACCAGTTACACTTCTTTCGGAACTAAAGAACAAGAACCAGTGACAGATTGGGAGGATTATTCAATTCCACCTCTTTTCTCATATTTTGATTCTTCGCATTACTAAAGGCATTTCTTCATGTTCTCTTTTGGTAGAAATTCTAGGAAATAAAGTGTATGCTTCCATTTTAGAATCTCTGTATTTGGTACCACACAGGAAGCATGAAGAGTCAATAGACTCTTTTGTTATACTGAAATTGCTGAAAGAAATCTGTGTGATTCTGTGTGATTTTAAAAGCAACTGATGAGGCAGAAGATAAATTCTCATCTCTTTAACTGAGAGGAACTAAAACCAGCATTGGGTTATATGTTACGTCAAAGCTCTAAAGAATAATAATGCCATAACAGCTACTGCGTACACAGCCTCACATAGTGTCATACAGTCCCCTAGAATCCTAACCTCTCTCCATGAGGAAATGTGTCAAGCTGCGTATCAGTCTTACCAAGTCCTTCATAATCTGCACACACACAAAAACCCATTAAATAGCAGTTTGATTTTAAATTGTCATTTGAGTTAAGGTTTTTAGCTTTGCAGAAAAGGACACAAGTGTCCTCACGGTCACACGGTTGAATGTAGGCCAGTACAATGCCCTTGCTCTGCAAAGAAGGCAAATGGTATGCTGGGCTGTGTTAGACAAATTATTGCCAACATGTAGAGAGAGGTGATCTTTTCTTGCTCTTCAGCATTGGTGAGACCACACCTGTATTGCTGGGTTTAGTTCTGGATTCCCAGTGTGAGATAGACATGGATGTAACGGAGAGAATCCAGTTGGACTGTTAAGATAATGAAGGGATTGGAGTGTCTCTTCTATGAGGAAAGGATGACAGCTGGCACTGTTCAGCCTGAATAAAAGAAAACTCAGAGGGATCTTACTAATCTGTATAAATAGCTGAAGGAAAGGATCCAAAGAAGACAAAGCCAGGCTCTTCTCAGTAGTGCCCAGTGACTGGACCAGCGGCAATGAACACAAACTGAAACAGAGGAAGTTCCCTCTGAATATCAGAGAACTCTTTTTAACTGTGAGGGTGACCAAGCACTGGCACAGACTTCTCAGGGAGGTTGTGGAAGCACTCAAAGCCTGCCTGGACACGGTCCTGTTTGAGCAAAGAGGTTGGACCAGGTGACCCCAAAAGATCCCTTCTGATTTCAGCCATTTTATGATTCTGTGATTCTTTCATTGATAAAATATGATTTAATATTTTGATTCACCAGCAAATTTCTTGCAAATCTGCTTCATAAAACGATGTTTCTTCTAACTGTTTTCAAGAAATTTCTGCCTTCTTTCCTCAAGTCTTGGAAAAATACTTCCTTCATGTTGACTGGCTTGATTCCATTTGTATGATCCCTGATACTCATTGTATTGCACTGGCAGGATTACACAACAAACTGCTATGCTTATGAAGTAAAAGTCAATTAAAACAAAACAAAACCACAAAAAACAAACCCTGAATTGCTGCAATGGGTAAAATTAAAAAACTTCTCAATTAATGAAGAAAACATTACCCATATTCATCAACATATTTAAAATCAAGAATTTTAACGCAAATCAAGTTTATACCCTGTAGCAGAATGAATCAATGGTTAACTCCCTCATGACACTTTTAAGTTAAAGAGAATGCAATGAAATATTACAGAAATTCAAACCAGCAGAGACACATTGGATTAAACATGCATGATTGATATAGTATGTATCTCATCCCAAAATTACAAGGACATTTTTCCTTAATTAATTTTTGCACTAGCTTTGCAAAATCAAGAGGAAGATCTTGCTTTTGCTCTCCAAATGTGAAGGACAAACTTTTGTGATCATGAAATTCATCAGTTTATCATTGAGTAAAAAAATTTGCTCATTCAAATTAATAATTCATAACATACAGGCACTGTTTAATTTGAGGAGAGAAAGAGAAAACATGAGGGAGCTGGGATTGTTTAGCCTGGAGAAGAGGAGGCTCAGGGGAGACCTTATTGCTGTCTACGACTACCTGAAGGGTGGTTGTAGCCAGGAGGAGGTTGCTTTCTTCTCTCAGGCAATCAGCACCAGAACAAGAGTGCACAGTCTCAAGCTGCACCAGGGGAAGTTTAGGCTGGAGGTGAGGAGAAAGTTCTTCACTGAGAGAGTCGTTGGCTACTGGAATGGGCTGCCCAGGGAGACGGTGGAGTCAGCGTCCCTGGAGGTGTCAAGGTGAGTTTGGACATGGCACCTGGTGCCATGGTCTAGTCTTGAGGTCTGTGGTAATGGGTTGGATTTGATGATCTTTGAGGTCTCTTCCAACCTTGGTGATACTGTGATAGTGTGATACTGTCATAATCAAAATTTGTTTGTAACATATAGAATCAGAGAATGGCAAGGTTGGAAGTCACCTCAAAGATCATCTAGTTCCAACCCCCTGCCATGGGCAGGGACATCTCTCACTAGTACAGATCACTCAAGGCCTCGTCCAACCTGACCTTGAACACCTCCAGGGAGGGAGCAGCCACAACCTCC
>VWZE01013827.1:37287-69312 GCA_013396675.1 Eubucco bourcierii | reverse complement strand
TCTCACCACCCTCACTGTAAAGGGCTTCCTCCTAACATCCAGTGTAAATCTCCCCTCTGCCAGTTTAAAACCCATTGCCCCTTGTCCTGTCATTGCAAGACCTTGTAAATAGTCCCTCTCCAGTCTTTCTGTAGACCCCCTTCAGATACTGGAAGGCTACTGTATTTGTGGTGAGTTAGGAACTTCACACACACACTATTGAAAGTTACCAAACCAGCTGAAGACGGCTTGGAAGTAAGACAAAGCTGTATTTACAGGAAAGCAAAATTTACAAGTGTGTGTATATATATATATATATATATATATATGCACACAATATATTTACAATTATATATACAAAGTAGAAATAATACAAAAATCAAAACTCCCTTCTGGACAAAGAAACTGACCAGAAGAGGAGCTCAAGACCTCTTTCTCTCTCTCTTCCATCCCAGACAGAAAACAAAACAACCAGCAAAACTTACTTGTTTTCTGGTTAGCCAAGGTTAGTGGAAGATACTAAAGTGGAGCAAAGAAGAAGCTAAAAGGAAGTAGTGTCCCAGGGCAAAGAGGGACAAATTGTTTACATTTTGGCTTTTTATCCCTTTCAGCAAACCAGTGATATATACTGATTTTCATTATTTTCTTTTTACAACTAATGAGCTAGTTTCTCTCATTAAAATATTTCAATTAGCCTCAAACCAGCACAACATTGTATGAATAACTTCTTCAAACAGCTGTTTTAAGAGCAAGTTTATCCAGTAAGGGACATAAGCTTCTTCTCTTAATCATTCAGTTATTTAACCATATACCAGGAAAATTTGCAATAATATGATTACTTTCTTAGGAAACAGATAATAAAAACTCTGGTAGAGGTTGATTGAGTTATATTTATCATAATGAAATAAGATTATTTATACCAGTATTTTCTTCAGATATAGAGACTTTTTTATTTTCTTTTAATTCAATCTACCATTAATTCTCTACAGTAAGTATCTGGAGTTTCTTTGGCTGGCTAGTATGAAAAATAATAGTTATTACATATTTTAAGAGTTGATACTTGTTAATTATATGGTTAAGAAGAAATGTCCATACTACTATTTTCTCAAGCTTGTGGGTTTGTAAAGATTTTCAGTTCTTTCCCTGGTTTTTATAGATTTTGCTTTGATTTTATAGATTTTTCTGAATTTGGACATTAATAAAAGAAAGATGGACATTTATTTCCTGCATTTAATTCCTTTAGGCATACGTAATGGACCTCTAACAATAAGCAAACTGAAAGAGGTTACTTCATGTAACCACGAAAACACTGACTGGGTGAGATCTCTTCGAGTCCCCCAGCATCACTACCCTGTCAAAGCAGCACTTTGAAACACTGCACCAGCTCTCTGGTTTTTTTCTGTGTGAGTCTTGGAAAGATGATTTCTTAACATCCCTTGCTGGCATTTTCATACACATTTGAGCTAAAGTATTGAATTTTTACAGGTTAATTAAACATTTCATGCCAGTGTTCTTTTTAATCTTTTAGAACTGTTCCACAGCATATCTCATCTTAATAATCTACTTCTATATTCTAGGTAAACATTAGCCTTCTTTTCATCCTTATTTTTATCTTGCTTGCTTGCTTGTATTGCTTGCTTGACTGTGAGAGAGACTGCTTACTTTGATCTCCCTTGAGACTGATTTTAAGCCATGTTGCTAAAATCCATTGCTCGGTTTCTAAGCTTGCTCATAGACTGCTGAGATAATATTTCCTTACATGAATGTATACTGTAAAAAATTCTGTTAAAAAGTGAGACACAGAGAGAAAGAGACCACTGTTGTGGTGGTTTTTTCCAAGATGAAAATTCCTGCTGCTCTAGCGATATTCTTACTTAGACATTTATCTATTGAGTAAAAAGTAAGAATTCCAACACATGCTCCAGAGAGTCAAAGAGTGATGCTTTTACTGAACTGAACCAGTTAATTCAGAACGTGTAAAAGTGGTGTAAGAAGTTTGCACAGGAGAATATGTTCACATTCCTATTTGCCTCAGCTGCATTTTGCTGATCCAAGAGATACCATGCATTGGTGGTACAGTTGTCTATTAGGTATCATGTCCACTTTTATTCACATTACCAAGCCAAAACTTGTGTGCCAAGTCTTGAGCAGTTAGTCACTGCTGCCTTGAACTTAAGTGTTTTCATGGAACCTGATTTTGCTTTAAAGGCTACAGTAGGCAGCCTAAATTTGGTCCAGCTAATCGCTTTTGCTTTGAAACACTTGGGTGGGGGCATTCAGTGTCAGTAAGTTTGACTGTCATTAGTTAATTTGTCTACACAAAGTAGGACTTAGAGGATGTAAAACTGTTTAGGAAACTTAGAAATCCAAAGAAGTATTAGGGAGAACTTGTAATAGATAGTTTCACTGAAACAATTAGTATATAACCTTGTCATAGAAGACCTGAGGGCCCTTTGAACATGAAAAGAATTTTTATTTCTGATAAAAACAAGCCGAGGCAGGCCTGGAGCAAAGGAAGCAAGTGCATTTTTTGTGACAATCCATCCAGTAGTTGCATGTTTTGATTTTGATGTTGGTAGTGCTAGTATCACCTGTTTTTAATGAATGATATTAGTTTACAGGAATGATATTGTAAAAATACTACTGAACTTATTCAGTTGTTAGGGCAAAGCCTCTTATTATCCCTCCCTGCAAGACATGGAGGGAGAGAACATTGTATTAAATGCAAGAAAGCGACTAGAAGAAATAGTTTCAGTGACCATCTGCTAAATACATTACAAATGGTAAATAATAATAAAAATATATAAATCCAGAGTATATAAAAAAAGTTAATCCCAAGCGGTGGGCTGTAAGTCAACATATTTTGGTTTTCTGTCTTCTGGAAGAGCAGTGTGTTGTTACCAATCACCCAATGAGCATTTGCCATAAATCTCTGGTGCTCCTTAAAAGGCTAGTTACTAGTCATCAACTTTATCTTTAAAGTCATCTACAGCATCCGTCTTGTAGATGCTTTTTCCCCTTCCATGTTTCCTGAAGTAGCCAGGCAGAGTGCACGATCCTGCTCCTTACTGATGAAGACTTCTCCTGGCTTCAGAAGTAAGTTCATTCTGTATCCATCAAGCAACATATGCTAAGAAACTTTGTAAATAATAAATAAATAAAAAATGAAGCGAATGGATTTTATTGTCTAAAAGTCGTGTTATTTGTTTTAATTTACAGGACTCTTCATCTGCCGATTCTGTATCTGTCAGCAGGCACTCTCCTGTAAGCCAGAATCACATGCTGTCACTAGAGAGTCGCTGGATTAAAGGCTGCTTGAGCAGTTTGAGAGAAAAAACATGAGGCAACAGCTCTTCTTTATTAAGTTCAGTAAAACAGAGACAGCCTTGAAGCAGAAACCTCTGTTTGTTCTCAAGTTATTTTGCCTCTTCAGCATCCACACAGTTTATCTCAAGCAGAGGTACATGTTACTTCCATTGTGTGAGACAAGCTGGTGTTATACATAGATGCTTAGAAGATGTACACAAAGGAGAACATACCCTGTCTTCCGTGATGGACTTGAACTGATGAGAAAAGGACATAAATGTTCAACTTGCAGAAGAAAAAACCAGTTCTGGACCCTGGAGCAAGTGTGTGACTTTCTTCCGTGTTATGCTCCTATCTTCTTATCAAAATTTATCTCTGCAAGGGAGTGCTGAAAGAATATTGGTGAGAGTGAAGTCCTTGGATAAAAATCTCAGGTCAGTGAAGAAATGGTCAAACCCAATGAATTATCTTTCAAGTTTACTTCATATATTAACCTTTGGGGGATCAGTGGTTTTAGAGAGTTTGGAAAAATCTTGGAAACAAAGGCAGTTTTTATATCAGAGCATCTTTCTTGTTCTAAGGGAAGTTCTCTTTGTTGACCAATCCTATGAGGACTGCTGCAAGTATGGTTCATAGTCAACAGGAAGTAGCAAGGAACTCATGATTATGATGCATGTAATTTTGCACTTTTTATTCTGATACTCATTTTGTAATGTTATTTCAAAAAGCAAAATAAATGTTTTCTTTTACTTATGACTCCTGTGAGGTTTTGGTTTGTTTTTTTGTCAAAAAAGCCCGTAATTTGATAAAATATAATTTCCCATTCTTGAAATGACTGAAGGCTTTCACTTAACTGCTGGTTTTTTCATGTCCTTCTTTCCATCTTTCATAAACTATCCCAACAGGAAAATATCTGTGTCTGAACTGCAGAGAGTATCAAATAGTACATCAAAATTAACAACCCCAAGCTAAACTATAACAAACCTATCAGGGAAGCTTATATATTGTGGAGGTAATTAATTGTCTAGGTAATAATTTTTTTAAATATACATATATATCCAGAAAGAGAGAGAGGGAAAAAATGTGCATGTATACATGTTGGAAGGAAAAGGTAAGCAGGAAGGAAGACTCAGGAAGATCTTTCAGTATCATAGCTGAAATATTGTGTTTAAACCTGTAGTGATGACACCTCACATGCAAAAAATGTTAGATGGCCGAAGTTTACTTCCAAGCTGCTTACTGGAATCTGAGCAACCGTAATCATGCTCTTGGATTTAGTAAATCTCATACCTCAAAATTCAGGAATTAATAGTTTCCTGGGATGAACAGTTGCTCGCATGAAGGAGCCAGCAGTGTACAACAGAAGTTTGATTTTCCACTAAAGAGAAATGCAAAACAGGATCTATCGCATTGACACTATAGAAGAACTAAAACAGACATGAAGAAGGGGAGGAGTGTGGCGTAGAACAACCAGAATGAATATGTCAGTTTTTGGAAGACTTAGAGGAAAGTTAATCAATGGCAACAGATGGTCTGAGATGTGTCAGATAAATGATGTAACAAGAAAGCCTGAGGTCAATGTTCTTTCATATCTGTTGCTAAACTATTAGGTAGTATTGGTGTTTAATGAAATAATATTTAGAATTAAAGTAAAAACCCACCAACCTTTTGAACTGAGTTTATGTTTGATACCTAAAAGTTTGGATGACATTTTTTGTACATAGCTGACTTTTTAATTTTTTTTTCTGTCCATCCAACAAGTAGGACTTGATTGCAGTCTCCAAAGGCTAGAAAATTTCATATGAATTGATTTTAAGGGAGACTAAACCAGCTGCAGTGTGCTAGAAAGATGTCTTCACATCTCTTTATATGAGTCTTGTCAACTCAGCTTAGATCCTTCAACTCTGTGGTCTTGTAAACACACTTTGTTCCTGGTGTACTTAGGAATTACAGCTGACTGAGTGCACTCCCAGCTAAAGAGGGATAGGAAGAGAGAGAGAGAGCACCTTCATTCAGAATAACATCTTTTTCATGTTTTATTTGTGATCTGTAACTTACTGCAGCATTATTTAACAGAATGAAAGCACTGACATACTGTATGTGGAAAAGTGATAGTTTCCTGTGTTTTGAGGAAAGGGTTGATTCTTTGTTTTAGAGTTGGTTAACTTAACTGCAAGTTCAAGGTACATTTGACTTGTGTAAGACCTTTGACATGACCCCAAACAGAAGTCTCTCTCTAAATTGGAGAGGTAGAGGTTTGGTGGATGGACTAGTCGATGGATAATGTATTATTGGAATGCCTACATCCAACAAATTAAAGTCAAAAGCTAAATGTCCTAATGGAGATCAGTAGAAGCAGTGTCCTTCAGGGGGCCATGTTGGAACTGAACTGTTCAGCATCTCTTTTAAAGACACAGATAGTTTGTGCAGCCGATATTATAGAATCATAGAATCATAGAATGGTAAGGTTGGAAGGGACCTCAAAGATTCCAACCCCCTGCCATAGGCAGGGACACCTCCCACTAGTACAGATCACTCAAGGCCTTGTCCAACCTGGCCTTGAACACCTCCAGGGAGGGAGCAACCACAACCTCCCTGGGCAACCTGTTCAACCCTTACTGTAAAGAACTTCCTCCTAACATCCAGTCTGAATCTCACCTCTGCCAGTTTAAACCCATTGCCCCTTGTCCTGTCGTTGCAAGACCTTCTAAATAGTCCCTCCCTAGTCTTCCTGTAGGCCCCCTTCAGATACTGGAAGGCTACTATAAGGTCTCCTCAAAGCCGCCTTCAGGTTGAAGAGCCCCAACTCTCTCAGCCTGTCCTCATAGGAGAGCTGCTCCAGCCCTCTGATCATCCTCGTGGCCCTCCTCTGGACCCGCTCCAACACTTCCATGTCCTTCCTGTGCTGAGAGCTCCAGAACTGCACACAGGACTCCAGGTGGGGTCTGATGAGAGCAGAGTAAAGTGGCAGAATCCCCTCCCTTGCCCTGCTGGCCACACTGCTCTTGATGCAGCCCAGGACTCGGTTGGCTGTCTGGGCTGCATGCACACACTGCAGGCGCATGTTGAGCTTTTCATGAACCCAGATCCCCAGGTCCTTTTTGTCAGGGCTACTCTCCAGCCATTCACCACCCAGCCTGTATTTGTGTTTGGGATTGTGCCTACCCAGGTTCAGGACCTTACCCTTGGCCTTGTTGAGTTTCGTGAGGTTGGCATGCAACTTAGAGGGACCTTGAGAGACCTGAGATGTGGGCCCACGTGATTTTCATAAAATTCAGCAAGGCCAAGTTTAAGATCTTAAAACTGAGAGCAATCCCCAGTATCAATATAGACTCTGGGAATAAATGGTTTGAGAGTAGTCCTGCAAAGAAGGACTTAAGAACATTCAGTATGAACTGATAATGTCTACTCAGAACCCAGTGACTCACTTGGGTCAATTAATGAGGCAGGAATTACAAAATATGTAGTTATTTTATTTCCAAAAAGCCCCACCCATAAACTATATACAAACTAGTTAAATTTGGGTTCTAATTCATTTAGGAAAATCTTCACGAAGATACTTATAGGCAATTAGTAATTTAGGAAAATCAGTCATTTGGAAAGGTTCAACCACAAAATAGCTTTGCCCCACTTATAAATAGGCAGCCTGGAGCCCTAGGGAACTTGTGTAAATTGCGTAGAATTCAGTCCTCTGTTTCCACACTCACACTTTGTTTCTTTTTTGTCATGTTTGTGAGTCCCAAGACATCTGGAAAGACTTCACATTTCATAATAAGTCTTGTTGACAAATACTAAGGACTTCATAATCCCTTTCATAAATTATCTGCATTCTGCTGGCAAGGATTCATTCACAGACCTTATCAGAAATTTATTTTGAATGGAGAAGACAACAGATATTAGGGAACACAAGAAAAGCCCTATCTTCCTCCCATGGACTGTTCTTGCTTACAAAAAAATTGGCAGGAAATATCTTCTAAACAAATTACTTTGTGTCTTGCCAAAACAATGATAAAAAAGAAGAAAAATGTTTGTTTTCATTTGTACAATGCCTTGTTTCTGTTTTTTTTGGGGGGGTTGATTTTATGGTGTTTTTTGGGGGGGGGGGTTTGACTCTTACCACCTACAGCATTAATTTATTTATTTAAATTGATAAAAATGGTACTGCTCTTATGCAAAGACCCCAATTATGAGAACAGTCTCCTTCCTGCTTAAAAATACTTGAAATTTTTTCATAAAGAGTGATACTGGAATAATTTGAAATTAGTGGATCCACAGAAAAGGTGGGAGTTGGAACTACAGTTCTGTTTCGCTTTTTTGGGGAAAGGAAAAAACTTTACACAAAGGAACGCACAGTATGGTGCTGGAGAGGTAGAGTTCTTCAACCTTTTTTGAAGTCAACTTAATAAATCTTGCTGAATTTCCATGGGTGTTTTTCATATTCAGCTATTCAACTGTGAGCTCATTTTTTGTTTACACAGCTATAGTCCTACTACTGTGAATGTCAGCTCAGAAAGCAGTATACTAAATGAGGCAGAAAAGGAATATTGCAAGGAAACATTGCAGTGAGTGTTACACTGAAAGGAATTGTGGGGGGTTTATTTGCTTGTTTATTTGGGAAAATAAATTCACCTGTCCTAACATATGCATGGAATCTCTCTCTTTTCAACATCCCATATTTTTTTTGGTGTGGCTTCTGAATGTGTCAATAATGTTGAATTAATGGGAGAAAATTTATAAATAGAGTTGTTAAGTGATAACAAGAATGGTAAATATAAGTATTGACAAATTCTTAAGCGAAATGTGATGCTAAAGAGAACTCATGAAATAATGCTTGATCCACAGGAGAGTGTTCACTGTCCCTCAGTTTCCCTCCATGCTCTACAGACTTGCAGTTGTTCACATTTCAGAGCAGGAAAAAAGTGTGTATTTATAGCTAAGCACAAATGCTTTTCTTTAAGCAAGTAATCCCTTTTAGGTTTGTGGAACTGTTCTTTGAAGGGTAAAGAGGAATTACTCTGAAAATGTGTGTGCTTGGGAAAGTTCATATGAAGATATCAATACTTGTTACACACCAATGGCTCTTACAGAATCTTCTCTTTAGTCTTTCCTTGTTTTCTATTCAAAATATTCTACTGGGCTAAATGAGAGTTTTGGTTTTTCTGAACATTAAAGGTTAAGCTGTCGAATTAGATACATTTACCTATTTGTGATGATAACTTGGAGGTGGAAAAAATGAAAGAAACATAACCTGATATGATCCACATACTTGTGAAATGGAATTAATTATCTGGAACTTCTAAAGATATTTCTGCTAAATTGTAGAAGAATATCGATCTTTTAAAGGTGATGTTTTCCTTACCTCGATTAAGTTTGCAGAAATAGATATCCCTTCATAGTCTATGGAAGTTTCAGTAGAAATTTGGGTGACATAAGCAATTAATACTCATGCTCCTACAGACTTTAATCTCTGTGTGTCTTTCTGCAATAATATTTCTGTATTTATGAATGGGGACATAATTAAAATCATGAAGAGAAAAAAAAAACAGTAGTAAGTTTATGAAGAACCTTAAGATCATCATGAAAAATAATATAAGCACATCTTAGTTCTGGAGTTGTTGAATATGAACCTGAAGTATTTCTCTAGAGTCAGAAATTATAATGAAAGACACCCTTAACATACTTCAACAGAGCTCTCCTTGATTGACTCAGGAGATCTTTATTCTCTCTGTTTGCAGTTACACATGGTGAATATTGAGTTCTCCAAATGTGTGCACACAAAAGTTTTTTTTAATAAATGGCTATGAGCACATTCTAGCATATAATATGTGTATATTGTTGTCAATCCAAATATTTTTCTTTAATAATGAGAAAAATAACAGCTTTCAACCATCTGGGGTGATGATGGAACTCCAAAGAATTCTTCTGTGACTCTGATGAACCCCAACTTTGATCTTTATTTGTAGAATTTCACAACCTTTATATGTCAAAGAGCAGGAAAGATCATCATGCCACAACTGGGAACTGGAGGAAACGACTGGAACAGGAGGCTTCTCGTATTACAGTCTGAACTTCAAACCCATGACACTTTCCTCCACTCAGCACTTTCATTTTGAATCTGATATTGTCAGCATGGTATTGAATACACATCAGCATATTCAACTCACCCATGATACCTGATTATGCTTCTCTGTACTATTTGGATTAGTGTTACTTTTATAAATATTTTAAAGTAAAGTAATATTAATTATTATTGGGCAACTTAATTTGATTTCTAGACTTTTTCTGGAAATTTTCAATTGAAAAAAAAAACCCACAATGAAACAAAAAACAAACAAAGCAAACCAACCAAAGACAAAGAAAAGGTGAGACTTTTAGTGAAGATCTTTTAGCTTTTCAAATAGAAAAACTGCATAAGTTCAGCTTTAACTATCCTGCAATTTAAATGGCGCCTAGACAGGAAGAATAAGTGGCATGACTTAAAAACATAAAATTAAATTTGCAAAGAAAGAACTAATGTGGTTGCAGTGTCACTGCAGAAAAATCTCCCTTTATTGCATTCAGTAAATGAATAGGGAAATAATTAATGAATTGTAAAACTTCAATTATTTTTCTTGTAAACATCATTTCATATATGCAGCAACTGTCTAAATAGTAGAGGATGGGATTATTTTGTTGGCTTTTTATTTGTGGGTTTGTTTTTTTGTTGTTGTTGTTGTTTGGTGTTTTTTTGGTGTTTTGGTTTTGGTTTATATTTTTTTACAACTTTTCAGTATTTTCTTGGTGATTTCTGAGTTAGGCAAAGGCATAATTCAGGAATTGAGAAAAAGACAGTGTTCCAGACCTTGAGCTGGCAAGTATGTCTGCATTTAATTCTCTGCATGTGAGGAGCTCTGTTACACTCCAAATCCTGTTTAAGTGTAGAAAGCTAATCAGTCATGTATATGTGAAGGAATTAGACCTTAAGGTTAAATTCTGTTTTTTTTTCTCTTCTAACTCAGGTTTTATTAGCTTTGAAATACTTTAAATTAAGCAAGGAAAGTGGTAGGCAGGGTGATTTACCATCCTTTACTTGTGATTGAAGTGGTGATGGTAAATAACTTATGATCTAGAAATTATTTTACTGCTTAATAGCTTGACAAGATTATATGCTGTGTAAACCAGTTGAAAGTATCAATTTTTTTCCATGCAGGTATGATAGATTTCTTACTTTTTCTTGGCTCCATTCAGGAATTTAAGTTTTATGAAGGTCTTTATCCCATGTCTGTTTCCAAGGTCTGAAATTATGAGTTTCAAGTAAAACTGTATCCCCAGGGCATCTGCACTATCTCTGTGCACAGTGCTAGTCCTCATCTGCACTCTCCTCAGAACTTTGGTTGTTAGAAATCTGTTACTTACCTTCCTTTCTGATTCCATAGAATCGTAGAATGATGCAGGTTGGAAGGGACCTCAAAGATCATCTAGTCCCAACCCACTGCCATACGCAGGGACACCTCCCAGTAGAAAAGGTGGCTGAAGGCCTCATCCAGCCTGGCCTTGAACACTTTAGGGAAGGGAACATCCACAACTTCCCTGGGCAACCTGTTCCAGTGTCTCACCACCCTCATTGTAAATCCTGTCTGTTAGGCAGCAAACTTCCCTTCTGTCTCCAGACACCTGATAACAAGAGGTTTGATCTCCCTTTACTTCTATGGAGTCTCAGTTTTAATGTGATAACAAGACAGGTTGTTTCTCTGCAAATTCAGGGAAGATAGACTCTGGTTAACTGAAGTTCATAATCATGCAGTTTCACCTTAAGAGATTTGAAAGGTTTCTAGGTCCTCCAATGTTGTGAAAGTTAATAAATAAATGGAGAGTCAGAGCTTCTCCACCCTGTGAGATTAAGTATAGAAAATCTTGCTGTAAGTCTACAGGTTTGACAGGTGCTGTTGGATTGTTACCATGACTTTCCCACACAACAGCCTCTGCTCTTATTTCATTCTGACATCTCAGACAAAGCATACTTCAAGTGGCATCAAAATGATTCTCTAATAATTTGAAAATAGACTCTATTCACATTGGAGAATATCTTTTGACTTACTCTGGCCTCAAATGCTTTATTTCTTTTTGTTGAAAAAGCTGACTGTCATTCGAGCTCATTTAAGGTAAGTGTACTTGCTCACCTGCCCTGGTGAAGGCAGGGCACATTGCACAGGACATGTAGAAGCCTCTAGATACAACAGTATGATTAAACATTTTCAGAGATAAGAGTGGCATACCTCTGTGCTACTGTTTAGCAACATGGGGGGAAATGCAGGGCAGATAAAGTAGGATTCATTTTCTCGGTAGTGCCTGGAAAGGAAAGATTGAAAGGAAAGATTGTTAATTTTAGCGTCAAAATGAAGGGGAATGAAGCAAAACTAACAATATGGGGGAAAGTAGCAGTCTGAGAAAGACACATATACTTCAGTTGTCTTGGTAATGGCTGGCACAGTGTCGGGTCGTGTAGGGAAATACTTTGTATTAAATGGACATGTGAGCAGCTCAACCTGTGCTAACTGCTAATTGTGAGCTGAGGAGTTTCACAGCCTGCATGGGGGTTCATCCGGAGGGCAAGGACACCAGATGCAAGCTGTCTCCAGGGATATAGAATCATAGAATCATAGAATGGTAAGGTTGGAAGGGACCTCAAAGATCATCTAGTTCCAACCCCCTGCCATGGGCAGGGACACCTCCCACTAGTACAGGTCACTCAAGGCCTCGTCCAACCTGGCCTTGAACACCTCCAGGGAGGGAGCATCCACAACCTCCCTGGGCAACATGTTCCAGTGCCTCACCACCCTCACAGGAAAGAACTTCCTCCTAACATCCAGTGTAAACCTTCCCTCTGCCAGTTTAAATCCATTGCCCCTTGTCCTGTCATTGCAAGACCTTGTAAATAATCCCTCCCCAGCCTTCCTGTAGGCCCCCTTCAGCTACTGGAAGGACAACATGGAGACTAATGCAAAATAAAGCTTCTCACAAAGCGTTTGAACAGATAATGATGGACTAATTGCCTAATGTCTCAACAGCTCGTGCCTTAATGACTTAGACCAATTGCTTAATGCCACAGAGTTGGCTCCTTAATGATTTGGACCAATTACTTAACAATGAACTAACCTGCATAGTCTGTAAGAAAGTATATTCGTGCATGATCATATTCAATAAATAGGCATTGCTTGGATCATATTGGTCAGCATACAGCTTTGTCCAGGAGCTTTCGCTAATAGCTGGTGGGGTGGCAAAAGGGAAAGCAAGTTTCACACAGTGTCTGCTTGACAGGAAGAGAGCAAATGGTCTTCAGGAGTGTGCTGGTTTGAGGCTAATTGGAATATTTTAATGAAAAAATTATAGGCTGTGAAAAGAAAACAATGGTGACCAGAGTATTTTATCTTTAAAATCATATTTTACGGAAAAGTCATGGGTTTGTAGGATATTTGAAGCTGTAAGGGACCTCAGGAGGTCCCTCATGCATCCCCACTCCAAGCAACCCCAGCTGTGAGATTAGATCATGTTGCTCAGGGCTTTGTTTAGCCAGATCTTGAAAAACCTCCAGGATGGAGCCTACCCAGCCTCACTGGTCAACCTGCTTGTTTGCCTGATCCCTAACCTTATAGAGGACAGTTCTCAGTATTCAGCTGGATCTCCTCATGCCTTTTCTCTTTTGTCCCCTGACATGCATAGTACAGCTATGGCTGAGAGATGTCCTCAAAAGTGTCTGCTCCATTGTCTCAGTCTCTACCTGTGGGACAGTGCTCTAGTCCTGGCCATCACAGAGGAGAACTCATCCCAGGTTGTCATTGACTTTCCTTCACTGGGAGCACCAAACTCATCATAGCATCCAGATGTGGTCTAGTAACAGGCATCAAGCAGAGGGGACAATGCCCTGCCCCGAGCTTTGTCTGTGCTTCTGCTGTTGCAGCCCTGAATGTTACTGGCCGTTTCTGCTGCTAGAGCTTGCTTCTGGCTCCGGCCTAGCTGAAGTACAAGTAAATGGCATCCACTGCTGCTCCTTTTGTTTACATATGTAGTCATTTTAGTGCATAAGATGTTAAAGATTATGTGACCTCTTCTATAGGTTTACCAGCTATTTAAGTTGTAAATTTCTTTAAAGAGCTGAGGAACAGAAGGATATTTGACAAAACTGTACTGAGGCTGCCGTAATTGGAAGGAAGGGAAACAAATGTCAAAGGATAAGATCTTGTCCAGCATATTTTTTCAAGACAGTAGTCATTAAAGTGTGATTTCAAGTAAGAAAAACAAACACCACACCTGTACTCAAAAAACACAGGTTAGAGGCCTGCATCTGAGGAAATTGGAAACTGTCTGCCTGGGTTAAATAGGTAGATTTAAAAATGAGTAATTGTGTGGTGGTAGTTGACTCGAAAAAAACAATCTTTGTCTACACAAATTACCATCATGAAAGAAATATGAGGTTCATTGTGTCGTGGGTTTAAAGAGTCGACAGAGTGAAGCTCTCAAACGAATTGGAGAAAAACAGAATTGTATTTGGAGAGAGTGTTACAGATAGAAATTACAAAGCAGATACAGAATCCATAAGCGAACCCCCTGAATTTTTCCCCAACCCGAAACTAAATCTACAATCCCCAGTGCTCCAATCCTGCCCCCCCTCCCATGCCACTGCCATCCTCCAGAGGCCTAAGCACAGCTTCTGGAGGCCCCGAACAAGGCCTATCCTTACATGTTTATCCTGATAACACAGCTCCTGCCTGGCGCAATGCTGGAGGGGGAGGAAATGAGCACAAGCTGGCCTTGCCCTGAGCTTATGGAGAGATAGCAGAATTATGGGATTGAATAACAATCTTCCAGTCCCCAGAGGACTCTTTTTAACCTTATAGTTCCCAACCTAGGACACATTGATATTTAAATTGTGTACATCACTGAAGCTCTTTGAAGACCTGCTACATGTTTCACAGAAAGAAGTCTATGCTTTTTGAGTTTTATTAATGAAAAATACTGAGGAAATAATTTTAAGGTTTTTTTTATGATAAATTACATGCACACCTGTGTAGAAGTACAGAAAAGCATTGGGTGCTTTAGTCACTGCTTGGACTGCATGTTTTAGAAATTCTTGTGAACTGACAGGAAAATTTTGGATAATGGTCACTCTCTGAATACATTACTTAGATGGGATAATGAGGATATTTAAAAAAAAAAAAAAAAGTTATTTAGAAATATTTTTGGGGGATGGCCTTGCATGAAGGATTTAAAATGTCACATAAAAAATCTCACATTTGAATAGAACAAATAGAATTACCTGAGGCATCTGAAGAGTTCTATATTTTTTATGTATGTAAAATACTTCTGGACGTTTATTTTAACTCATTCATTCTTCAATTTATTACATTCCTGAAGTACATTTCTAGTAGTGCATATTTAATATTATAAAACGTATTTTATGGAATGTGACAGGGGTTTAACAGCTCACAGTCTTTTCAAACACAAAATAAATTAGATAAAGGGCTTTTATGCCTGGAATACAAACGCTTAACAAATCATTAGTGGCCTAAGTTTCTAGTAGCTGACACAGATCAGCTACTGTGTCCACTTGATATGATGCTGGTGGAAAAGTGGAAAATCATTCAGATCCATTCACCTGCCCTACCCCACACATACATTCACATCTTAACAAAAATGGAAGAAGATGGTCTGTGAAATACAGTTTAGAATTCAAGTTCTCTGTAAAAGAAGTGATAGAAGTGCAAATTAAGTGAATTAAAACATCAATGATTTACTAAGAAATTGACCTGTAAATGGCTTGTCTTTTTAATCTTTTCTGCTCTTTTTGAAATGAGAACTTGTGTTTGATAAAAGCACCAAAGTTCTTTTAGACTCTTAATAAGCTTCTCTCGGTTTGATATAAAAATAACCAGTCTGTAATAGCAAAGCATTTGGCACAGGTCATTGCCCCTATTTGATTAAAAAACCCCACAAAACAAATAAAAATTAAGAAAAAAACCCACCAAACCAAAACCCAACCAACCAAAAAAGCCAAACACACACATCACTCTTCTGCATGTTTTTGAAATACAGGTTTTGCCTTTGGCTGTTGTTAAGTATGTAAGAAATTTGTAGGGACTGTCTGGCTAAATGGTTTTTGAGTCCAACTTATCCCACAAAGATTATGCTGACAGTGTGTATACCTCAGGGTATACAGGTATACTGTTACAGAGTCTTATCTACAGACTCAGCTGCCTTGCAAGATAGCAGACACAATAATACTTCATGATATGAATTAGACCTGAGAACTTAGACATTGATATAAGGTAAGAATAGATGAGCTGTTCTTCAGTTTGTATATGCAGACAGCCAATTCTGTCTTTTTCTTTCCCTATTCTTTGCCACTTCCGGTAGCTTTAGGAACTCTAATCAAATCAATGTAGACTCATGAGATAAAACTACAAACTATGCAGGAGACCATGAAGATAATATCACACTATTGTCCTGCTTGTTACACCTGAACATACTGGAGCTGTGATTAATGTTTTCATGCAGAAAGAGCAAAAGCATCTTCATTATGTTCGTCAGTTCTCTGAAGATATTGCTGTGTGCTGCTTCAATTTTATTTTTATATGTATATATATGTATACAGTTTACTACAGTATAAATACATACTTTAAAATATTTGATCTAACTTGATGGCAGGAAACTATCGGTTGGGGAGCAGAGGACTAGAGGAAAAGGGAAGTGCGAAATGTGTTTTGATCTGGAGTCAAAAGGAACATTAGGAACTGTCAAGAGCAGCAATTCCCAGGAAAAGCATAGTTAGCACTGTCCATGAATGGCAAGGAATGAAACAGGTCCTGCCTCAAAGCCAAAACATTGCTTGACCTTGGTTTGCCTTATCTGTGTAAACTGACACCAAGATCCTCCTATTCCATGGGATGCTTGAGACTTGGTAGGTGAGCACCACCAGATAACTTCAAGTTCCCATTCAGTTCTATACAATCTATAGAAATAAACATGCATACCTTGTATGTCTTTCTTCCTTTACTCTTTCTGAAGAATTTTTGCTGTTATAGTTTGGTTTGGGGATTTATTTTTTTTTCCCCCTCTCTCTAGGAACTTTAAAGCCCTTTTGTAAAGCTTCAGGAAATAGCTTTGCTTTTTATATAAAATTGCTTCTAGCTTCTTGAAACTAAAACAAAGCTTCTACTAGCTAATGAATTTTGCCTGGACTTAGGCTAAATGCCCTGGAAGAAAATTGTAAAAAACATTAAATTTGTCATAACACAAAGTGTTGACCTTCATTATAACTTTTTTTAATAAGTGACATACTAAGTCTCATAATAATAAAAAAGGAGCCAAAGTATTCTGTTTCATTCCTTAATCAGACAGCAGTTGACAAATTATTCTAATGGAATCAAGCTGGCGTCGTACTTAATCACTCAAGGTGCTCATTTCCTTTCGTATCTTCTCAAACTCAATCCTTAAATGCTATAAGCCAGAGGAAATATTCATACATTCTCTATGTAATTAGCAAATTTCAGAACTTGTTTGATTTTATAAAGCATAGTAATTAGCTTAGTAAAAGAGATTTCTTTTCTGCTGTTTCGGTTGTTTATGTGCTGCTTGAGTTTTACTGAAACAATCCAAAATGCTTGTAAAATTACAGACCCTTTTATTACAGAAAATACCCACTTATAAATAGGAAAAACGACATGTGCACACTCGTGTACAGAATGAAGAACAACTGTGAGGCTTTGAAGGATTCCTAAAAGATTTTATTAATATTTTTGAACATATTCTCTATTTCTCTATTCTTGTTAGATCATCTGTCTTTTTGATGGCACTGTAATTAAAAAAAAAAAACAACTCCTAAAGGTGTGGATACATGGAGTGTTTACCTCTGTATGTTTTCACCACTTTATGTTTTCAACCTACTGAAATTAAAAATCCTTTTGCAAATGACCATTTTATGACCATTTCTTTGGAAGCATTTTGATATGAAGTCCTACAAACAAGCTGAGAGAAATTTCTGTAGCTAGCCTTTGTCATGCAGCAAACGAGTGAGTTCAGTACCTTAGAAAAGTGACTCCTCCACAAAAATACTTGATGGCCTTAGTGAGAGTTGGGGATGCTTAACAATAACCAGGGATTGCTAAGCATTGCAAATGTCATGGGTTTAGCCAATTGAATGTACCGATGAGTATTCGGTACCATGCTGATGTCATACCAGCTGAAAGTGCTAGCTGGAGCAAAGTATCATGGAGCTTGTAGTTCGAAGTTTAACTTGAGAGGTTTCCTGTTTACAGTTTCTCCTTCAGCTTTCCCATTTTGGCGTGCTGATCATTTCCACTGGGCTGGCTATGGGCTTGGGGGTATGTGTTGGTGGGTCATTTTATGGCTGGGTTCTGCTGATGCTTGTTTTTCTGTGCTTTCCTGTGACATAGGCTAAGGTAATTGAATACTGTGTTATTTTCATTAAACTCTTTATCTCATACATAGGGCTTTGTGTGTTTATTTTCCCTCCCAATCTTTGGAGGGGAATGACACTTGCTTGTGAGAGCAGACTGTGTTAAACCAGGACAGCCTGTTTTTTCCAGTGGCTTGATTAGTAGATCCTCTGGTGCTAAGTCCAAGTGGCTTGTGCTAGATGTGCATCCCAATTTTTAAAGGTCCCTCCTCCCATTGCTCTCAGGGTGTTTGTTAGCAGACCTTCTCAGCGGCTTCTGTGATGGGGGGATATAACACAGCCACTCAATGCCATGGTCTAACCAACTAAGCCAACCGGCCAGCTAAGTGAGCATTGTAAAGGGATTTTGCTTTTCCTTTGGATATGACATACCTTTTGGAATCATAATATGTGTTTTAGAAGATGTGCACAGTGCCGAAGAATCTATGAGGTTTTCTTTTGTACTTCTCAGCTGTATTTATAGTTCTAATGTAAATAAAACCAGGTAGGTGTTTTTTAATTGAGCAAAGACACATTTTTGAATGATATTGCTGGTAAACTACAACCAGAGTCACTAGAAATCTAGAAATCATTGGCTTGAAAAGAAACAGGAATAAGTAACTCCTAATGTATATCTGGTGTGTGATTCATGATCCAATGTTTTCAGTATCTGTCTTAACTAGCTCCTTCATATTTGGAGAAATTATTCCATTAGTGTCAGTAAAACAGAATATTTAGCATTCAGACGTTGAGACTGAGTTCTCTTTGGCTAACTGAGAATTATGGCTGCAAGGGAGAAAAAATCCAGTGGGTGTTTCTAAAAATGACAAATATGACACTACCTGTTAAGATCTATCGTAGGGTAATGAAATAGATAATGTTTATGTAGGCCATGTATAATGACAATTGTAGCTCAAATCCATCTACAACATCCTCTTTCTTTCTCTCAGTTGAAGCTGGCTAACTCTCCTTTGCAGGTAGTTAACGTATGGTTTCAAGCTTGCATCAGAAAGAAGGTCAGAGATCTAATTTATGTAGGGAAGTATTAGCAACCAATAATTCTCATCAATGACCCAGGCAAACCTGAACTCTGTTAAAGCATAATATGTGACTCCCTGTTGTTTCTGTGGCTTGGCAGACCTAGGTTTTGGTGAAACTGACAATATACTTTTCTTTGGAAAGTATTTCAAAGTTGCTGAGGCAGAGGGTGGTCAATAAGTTGGAATAACACCAAAACAAAAAGTTTTGTTTGTTTTTTTTTTTTCTTCCTACCATCCTTAATTCTTAGTATAGACTATTTTTATGTCTATTTAAAATGTAAGCAGTGATTTTTTAAAGAAGGTTTTGTATCATGATAAATCTCTGTCCAACCACTCATCTATAGAATACAGTTTGAAGTCTTTTTCTTTTAGTCCGCAAAGTACATTCTCATTTTTGGTGTGGTATTGCTGCTTCTGATACCAGCTGTATTAATATTGGTTTACAGTTTTGTAACATTCCATCACAAGCTTTCAATTTTCCTTCTTTTGTTGCTGTTTAAGGTGTGTGGGCTTCTTTGGTTCAGAGTAAGGTGCATCTTTTGTTTGAGAGCTTGGTTGCTCATCCAGCCTAAAGCATCCGTAGATGCCTTGGTGATAAGATTGGAATAGATATCTAGGTTGACACATATATACTGAATACAAATAGGCTTCCATCTCATGACAAAGCCTCTGGAATGGTAACCCTGCGTAGATCATCCTGATTCATGCCTCTAGTTCTGTAGGCAGAAATTTTCATCTTTGTGCTGTGTACCAGATGTGCAGAAAATTGTGATCAAAACTTTTATTTTTTCTCATAAAATCCATTTTGTTTGCTAACAATTTTATAGGTGGAGTGACATTTCTCATTTCTTAACACATAGTTAACAAATAAATCATGAATGGCCTCACTTCATATATGCAAATGCATACTGAAAGCCAAATACAAGACATACATTTTGTTAATGCAGAAAGCATAAATGCTTGGAATTAATTTTAGTGGATAAGTGTTCATTTTCAATAACCTCATTTTCATAAGTCTATAATAATCATCTAAATAATGCTCCATTTTAAAGATGAGAAGACTAATTCATTAAAAAGAAACTTGTATTTTTCCTTATGGCATGATTCTTGTTCCTGCCTTGGTCAGAGTGGGTAAAAAGAGTTATAAAATTAAGAGAAATATAGCACTGTTCAGCAGAATGGAGAAATGTGTGTGGTCCCTTATTAATCTGCTTCTCTCCATTCACACTCTTTTTACAACCAGAGTAAAAACGTTTGCCTCAGTAGAGTTTCAACATGCTAAAATATTACTTGGCACCAGCTGTGCTCTCAGTCTGTAAGTTCATATCTGAAGTGAATGCAAAGCCTTATTATCTCAAGTTTTGGAGAAGTTTTATACTGAATAAAGAGTGAAGTATAGGAATCTGTGACACTGATTCCATCAGAGGTCACTGTGACACAGGCAGAGCTTGAGCAGCAGATTGATTATATCTTACAGGTCATACCTACCATTGTATGTTTTTTTGTCCAAATAGTATTGTGCTTAGAGGATCTCAGACTTCTTGATTTAATTATGGAATGTGTTGGAAAGAGAAAATTTATGTAGATCAAAAAGTGTCACCTTGTTAGTTTTTTTTTTTTTTTTTTTTTTTAAGCTGAGAATATTCTGGTTTCTCTTCTGAACATTCTTTTTGCAATACTAATTCATGATTGTTTGCTAGTTCCACCAACATAGAATCATAGAATGGTAAGGTTGGAAGGGACCTCAAGGATCATCTAGTTCCAACCCCCTGCCATAGGCAGGGACACCTCCCACTAGTACAGCTCACTCAAGGCCTCGTCCAACCTGGCCTTGAACACCTCCAGGGAGGGAGCATCCACAACCTCCCTGGGCAACCTGTTCCAGTGTCTCACCATCCTCACTGTAAAGAACTTCCTCCTAACATCCAGTCTAAATCTCCCTTTTGCTAGTTTAAGCCCATTGCCCCTTGTCCTGTCATTGCAAGACCTTGTAAATAATCCCTCCCCAGCCTTCCTGTAGGCCCCCTTCAGATACTGGAAAGCTATACAAGGTCTCCTTGAAACCTTCTCTTCTCCGGGCTGAAGACCCCCAGCCTGTCCTCATAGGAGAGCTGCTTCAACCCTCCTCTGGACCCACTCTGACAGTTCCATGTCCTTCCTGTGCTGGGGGCTCCAGAACTGCACACAGTACTCCAGATGGGGTCTGACAAGAGCAGAGTAAAGGGGCAGAATCCCCTCCCTTGCCTTGCTGGCCACACTGTAACATTTCCTAAAGAGACATCTTCTAATACAGGTGCTAAATCCAGACACAATTGGATCTTGTCCCCTGGAACTTGATGTTACATTAAAGAAGGTTCTTATTCTTTGTTTTAAAGAGTTAAATATAAATTTATTAAAAATCTAAATTTCAGAGATCTGGAAAACAAGGAGGCATGACTAAATGTGAAATGACTAACTAAAGTCCTTTGATTTAAAATTAGAACTTTGTAGGCAGCTGTCCTCCAAAATATACTGAACTATTGAGGTAACATTTATTTACAGAAAAATCAATATTCATCACAATACCAATCTTAACTCATTGATTGAATAAATATGTAACTCCCAAATGTTGTAACACATTATTGACATTAACATACTAATTTTTACCTGGTCCCATCTTGCAGTTAATCTACCACTCCAAAACATAGCACACTTGAGATTTGACATATTGTAAACAAAATGAATTTCCATTTTCCTTAAGCTGTAGCAAAGATAATTCAGTTTTCAGGAAGAAAACTTATGTCTCCGTTACTAAAGGACTTTAATAGTAGAATCATAGAATCATAGAATGGTAAGGTTGGAAGGGACCTCAAGGATCATCTAGTTCCAACCCCCTGCCATAGGCAGGGACACCTCCCACTAGTACAGGTTTTACACACTCTGTATTATCAAGATCAGAAATATTGCTAAAAAGAATTCCTGTTAAAAACATGTATATGTGTTTCTACCTGACTTTAAAAATAAATTTAGGGCTAATGCTAAGCAGATAATTGATTTTTAGTTCAGTAACTAAAACAAAATTAAGAAAAATATGCAGCCTCATAAACTGGAACAGTTGTTTTCTAAGAATTTGTCATAAGAAAGCTATCACATTGTCAACAAATATACTTTGGGTAAACACAGTGGATGCTTGGTTTTGCTTTGCAGCCTCTTAAAATATTTTTGCAAGATCAAAAAATATGGTTTGAAATTGAAAGTTTTGTTCTGAAAATTTTCAAAGGAAACATTTTATGTTAATGAAATTGAACATTTCATTTTGGACAATGCTAATGTGAAATGGTTTGAACATTATCATAAATCCTTCTAATTCCTCCTTTTTATGCCTGAATATCTGGCAGTTGTTATTGTGAATTAGTTCTAGAAATGTTTAAATAATCTTGCATTAGACAACTCATATTCAAATTGCAGAAGACACTTGTTCTATTCTTTTCAATTTTGCCTATCCAAAAGTTAGCCTTTCTGCACAGCTCCATAAGGTCAGAGAAGCATGTTTTATCCCCCAGCATTCAGCATGTTTCTGCTGTACAACAAACATCCTGTTTTCATTGACTTGTTCTTCTAAAGTCTTGGAAAAAATGTTATATAGGCAAGAAAGTTATTCAGGTTCAATTCTGCCGTTAGATGAACTACCTCAATGATACTTCTTGTACCAGAAAATCAGATTTAACATGACATTTAATAGTGCCATCTATGTTTTATAAAAATCCAGCAGCTCCTGGATATGTTTGTGAAAGTGTTCTTTCAGACTCAGACATTTCTCAAAATACACCAGGAAGGTAGGATTATTTGCTTATTATATTTCAGACATGGTGACTGTACTGCCTTCTCATCCGCTAACACACACATCTCTATTCTTTCCACTCTGAGGAAAAAAAAAAAAAAAAAAAAAAAAAAAAAAGCAAGCTTAAGATATATCTAAGTCAGTTGAGTGCATTTGCTTGAGATGATTTTGACAATGTATGAAATGGAAAAAAAAGCGTAAGGAAGGACAGCATGGTCCATGTGAACACAATTGGGTGAACCGAAAACTTATTTTCTTGTCTTCCTCACTGCATTTTTGAGACCAAACTCCCATACTACATATTCCTGATGCCTCTGACTGGATTTCGAACTGAGTTATGGGTTCATTTGATGAAGGGAAGATGGATGAACAGGCAGTACAATTGCCAGCACAACTTTTTCTGTTTATCTGTCTTCTTTCTTTAAAGAGCATGAGCTCTCTGTTGTATACATAAGCTGCTTGTTACCTGAGTTCATCATCAGGTCATTTCTTTTCTCAGTAGTTTTCATTAGAATCAGTTTCAGCTACCACAGGGTTTTATTTGTTTTGTTTTCTTTCCCAAGAGGAGGAAGAAACTTAAAAACACAAGTTAAGCCAAGAGATTGGGACTGAGGGAGCAGTCCTGAAAAATGGCATGCTGGCCAGGGTTTGTACCATATTGTGGAAATATCCTCCACAAAAGTGGAATTTTTAGACAACAGTACTAATGTATACATATCCTGAAGAAACAGATGGCTGTTTCATAGCATCTTGTCATTCTCCAAAGCAAGTTCAAACTCAGTAACAGTGTCTTTGAGGCTTATATCATCCTATCTACTGCAACAAGCTATAATATGGCACATGAGCCAGCAGTGTGCCCAGGTGACCAAGAAGACCAATGGCATCCTGGCCTGCATCACGAATAGTGTGGCCAGCAGGAGCAGGGAGGTCATTCTCCCCCTGTACTTTGCACTGGTTAGGCCACACCTTGAGTACTGTGTCCAGTTCTGGGCCCCTCAATTTAGGAAGGACATTGAGGTGCTTGAGCGTGTCCAGAGAAGGGCAACGAGGCTGGTGAGACGCCTCGAGCACAAGCCCTATGAGAGGCTGAGGGAGCTGGGATTGTTTACCCTGGAGAAGAGGAGGCTCAGGGGAGACCTTATTGCTGTCTGCAACTACTTGAAGGGTGGTTGTAGCCAGGGGGAGGTTGCTTTCTTCTCTCAGGCAACCAGCACCAGAACAAGACACAGTCTCAAGCTACACCAGGGGAAGTTTAGGCTGGAGGTGAGGAGAAAGTTCTTCCCTGAGAGAGTCATTGGCTACTGGAATGGGCTGCCCAGGGAAGTGGTGGAGTCAGCGTCCCTGGAGGTGTTCAAGGTGGGTTTGGAAGTGGCACTTGGTGCCATGGTCTAGTCTTGAGGTCTGTGGTAATGGATTGGACTTGATGATCTTCGAGGTCTCTTCCAACCTTGGTGATACTGTGATACTGTGTGTAATATATTCATGTTTACTATCTTAAGCTAGTTACCCAAGAAGGCAGGTTATATTTTCTCTTATAAATAAATTAAATATAAATATAAATATAAATATAAATATAAATATAAATATAAATATAAATATAAATATAAACACATATATATATACTTCTGCATATTAAAGATTCATACCTCGTCATGACCATGTTTAGGAAGGAAGTTCCTCTCTGCTGTCGCTTTTTGTGAGCTTTCATCCTGGAGCTTTCATCCTGGAGCTTTCCCTTCTCTTTGTCTTGTTCATTTATGTTCTTTACTGGGTTTTCTCCCTCCAGTTGTAATAGAAAAGATGATACAATACTTCTCACATCTCTTCTGACACAGAGTCAAACATAATAATCATTTCACCTTCATCAGTTATACCGTAGTAGTGACTAAAAGGATTTCAGAGTCTGAGCTCCCTTGTTCTCTCCCTGTTATTTCTCCCTCCCACTGACCTTTTTGAAGGTTGCTTTGTTTCTCTTTCCCTACCTTTTAGCTTTTTTTTTTTTTTTTCTTTTTTTTTCTTTTTGGAAGTGTTTTTGCTTTTTGTAGCAGGTTGTTATACTGACTTTTTACAAATTTTAAGCAGGGGCTGCAGTTAACAGGATCCTTATCTATTCTATTAAAGCATCTTTTACTGATTAGGGTCAATATTTTATCACATTAAACTTTATCTTTCTTCTCTCATGTTCAGAAAGGTATGAGAAGGATCTTTTTCCACTGTTCTAGAGGCTTATCATGCTATAGCTTTTGCTGGGGATAAAACTGGGATCAAGACTAAAACTTAACTACTTTCCTTACATCTGACTAGCACCAAAAGATATTATAAACAATGTTAAACCTACTACATTCTTTATTTGCAAGTAGAAATGTCAGCTTATCTCAGTTTCAGTCCTGGGCAAACTGGAATTTCAGGCTACTGTGAGGAAGTAAATACCATACTGTGGTTTGGTTTGTTGGTTTTTGGTTTTTTTTTTAATTGAATTCTAATCATTGCTAATAAGGATGTTTTCTTCATTAGTTATATGTCTTGCATATATTTTTCTTATTGAAGAAGACTTTAGGGTGGAGTGTGAGGTGCTTTTTAGTTTAATAGCAAGCACAGAAGGTGGCATAACATAAACCACAAATACTAGCTTTTATAAATGTGAAATACATACATAATTTGGATAAATAAAGAACACCTTACTGATCATACAATCAGACATTCATCGCAGAGTTTGGGTTGGAAAAGGCCTTTAAGACCATACAGTTCCAAATCCTCTGACATGGGCAGCAACACCTTCCATTAGAGTAGGTTGCTCACATCCCCATCCAACCTAGACTTGAAAACTTCCAGGGATGGAGCATCCGCAACCTCTCTGGGCAATCCATTGCAGTGTCTCACCATCCTCCTAGTGAAGAACTTCTTCCATACATCTGAACTTAATCTACTCTCTTTCAATTTAAAATCATTACTTGTGCTGGTTTGAGGCTAATTAGAATATTTTAATAGAGAAAATTGCACTATAGGCTGTGAAAGGAAAACATCATGATGTCTACTTCACTCATACACTTGCTGAGATTGTTTTGGGAAAAGAACACAAACATAGATACGGCAGTCGCTGTCTGTCTCTTGCTGGGAGAGCAGCGCCTGGGGCAGTCTAGCAGCTTCTGGCTCTGACTCCTCTTTTTCTGATTAATCTTCACTAACCACTTTTCTTATAACCCACCTGGTCGATCCTCCTAATTCACCTTGTGTGTAAGGCAAACCTTGGGGTAAGGTACAGGGGTGGGGAGAAGGTGCAAGGGTGGTTGGGAGCCCCTCCTGGGGTCTCTGATTTCTGGGAGGGGTGTTGTGTTGCTGTATTACCTTTAACTTGTTTATTTCTCTAAATATTCCTGTATATAGTATATATATCTGCTTGTATATTATGCTGAGCTGTAAATAGAGCTTCATTTCTTAACTTGCAGACAGCTGAGCCTAGTCTGGGTGATTTTACAAAGTGTGGTGGGGCAGGGAACTCCCAAACCATCACAGTGCTAAAGGATACTTTCTTTCCCTGGACATGGCTCAGATCCATACAGTTAACAGGCTGAGTCCTCCTGCTTTCTAAGAGCTCCTTTCTTCATTGGCAAATTTGTTGTGTTGTTTTGTTTTGGGTTTTTTGGTGGTGGGTTTGTGGGTTTTGGTGGTTTTGTTGTTGTTTTTTGGTTTGTTTTTTTTTAGAGTATTACTAAAGCTAATTAGCATCAGTTATTTCATTCCTTATTACAGGAACTTCAGATTCAAGACACTACTAACTGTTTCAAGGTCCCTTCCAGCCCCTGACATTCTGTGATTCTGTGATAAGTTTAATTTTTAATTTTTTAATTTTTTAAAAATTAATTTCTGGTAATGTAGTTGTTTTGAACTGAGTTTGAAATATTTCCCAAAGTTTATGTGCTCAAAGTATCCAAATGTATGGCTTGGATATATTTCTACAACTATTAATTACAATCTAACATAATAACCTTTACTTGATGAGATCATTGCTGGAGTGGTGTGATGGTTTGGGAGTTACCTGCTGCCCCACACTTTGTGAAATCACCCAGACTAGACTCATCTAGTTGGAAGCTAAGGCATGAAGCTCTATTAACAGCTTAGCACAATCTACAGATATATACAGATACATACACAAGTGCTGACTACTCAGTTGAGAGGTGATTAAATCTGTGTAGTGTAATTTTAAATGGCAAAAAATATTTTTTAAATCGAGGAAAACAAAGGCCAAATCTGTGTAAAGGAAATGAGGTCGCTGGAGTGGGTTGTTACATCCAGTAACATCAGCAGTTTTGTCATTCGTATCAAAGGAACCTATCCAGATGCCAGGTTGATTATTCAGGCTTTGGATCTGCATCAATACAAAATAGAGGTGGAGTGAGGGTTTTTGTTTACCAATAGAACTATGTTGCACTGGTATCCACTCTCATTATATTGCAAAAATGCGTAACAGTTGTTTGGGAATATGAACTGATGCATCATGTTGGAGCTATAAGAAAAAATAATGTAATGAGTATTCACTGTTCCAGTAGAAAAACAAAGAAAAAAACAGTCATAGAATCATAGAATCATAGAATGGTAAGGTTGGAAGGGACCTCAAGGATCATCTAGTTCCAACCCCCTGCCATAGGCAGGGACACCTCCCACTAGTACAGGTTACTCAAGGCCTCATCCAATCTGGCCTTGAACACATCCAGGGAGGGAGCATCCACAACCTCCCTGGGCAACCTGTTCCAGTGCCTCACCACCCTTACTGTAAAGAACTTCCTCCTAACATCTAGTCTAAATCTCCCCTCTGCCAGTTTAAGCCCATTGCCCCTTGTCCTGTCATTGCAGGACCTTGTAAATAATCCTTCCCCAGCCTTCCTGTAGGCCCTCTTCAGATACTGGAAGGCTACTATCAGGTCCCCTCGAAGCCTTCTCTTCTCCAGGCTGAAGAGCCCCAACTCCCTCAGCCTGTCCTCATAGGAGAGCTGCTCCAGCCCTCTGATCATCTTTGTGGCCCTCCTCTGGACCCGCTCCAACACTTCCATGTCCTTCCTGTGCTGAGGGTTCCAGAACTGCACACAGTACTCCAGTCCTTCAAATGTGTGTCCATGGTCCTGTTTCTTCCTTTTAATGTAAGACATTTTATTGGGGTAACTGACAAGAGGAAACAGTTTGCTCTTGGTGTTCTATTACTTTTTAAAAGTTTCATTTTAAGACTTTTTATTAAACAGTTTTGCTATTAGTCTGGCTAGTTGAGGTCTGACTTTAACACCTGGAGTGTGAACAGTGTTGAAATAGTGATTCCATTGTTCCTCTGGGTTCATTTAAAAGAGAGGCTCCAGCAAGGGCAAGGGAAAATCAGTCTGCAAAAAACTGTAATATACTGGAATATGTGGCTTATATAGTGTCAAAGAACACTGACAGTTCACCATTAAAATCAACCTATATTCATACACCAGTCTTTTCTCCAGAGTGATTGTCTTTGCTCCTTTAGAGGCAGAGAGAAAGAAAAGTATGTTGTTGTCATCACTAGAGGTTTTTACATAGCCAATGCAATTAAAAAAAAAAAAAAAAAAAAAAAAAAAAGGAAATCTGGGGCATTCAGGTTCACATCAGATGTTTTTGCTTTTTCCTTTTTGTTTCTTTTGATGTTCAGCAATAGTTACTTGATACAAATATTTTTCTGGCTACACACACAGATCTGATACTGTGTGCTGATCTAATACACATGTAAATGTAATATGGATCTTAATATCTTCTCAGATACACTAGACTACTGTCAGGAAGCAACATTCAACCCAACATAAACATCTCCTGCATCAAATCTAAACCCTTAAAGAAGAAGTTCATCTTGCCAACAAGATTAACAATCTTGTGTTCAAGACTGACAACTACCCCACAACCAAATAATTTTTTTTAAAAAAGAAACAATAAACAAAAAAACCCCAAAACCCAAAATACCCCAACCAACCAAACACTGCTTATTTCACCAAGTCATCATCAACATCTATAAGCAGATGTTCAGAATGTTTTCTAGGGATCACATTGACATGACAATGGTGGCTATGTCCATGATAAAGAAAATATTGTCTTGTTCAGTACATAAGTGAAACTGTGATGTGATTATGGTGATAATATTTTAAATAAATAAATTACATAACAAACAAAACCCCACTCTGTTGCTGTTATTATGAGTGATATTTAGATGTGAATATAATGGGGTTTGTGCAAAAGGCATTTGTGTATTGTATTAAGGCATGCAAATACAAGTCAGCATTCACTGCTAATAGTAACAACGGGATTTGCAAATTAGCAACGTCCTGACTGAAGGTACTTTAAGGTTAGAGTTATTCTTTTCTCTCATTTCTGATAGCAATCATGGAGATGGTACAATATAGCATAAAGGAAGAAGGCAAACTACAGATTGAGTTTTTATTTCTTACTAGCCAACAGAAAAATGACGAAGTGGTCTGGCATATAGATCATTTATATTAATGAAGTAATTAAAAGAGGAGAAATTGTTAGTAACTGCAGAGCATTTGGACAAATCCCCTGCAATCTGAGTTAATTATCTCTCCAGAGTGTTTTGTTCTGAGCAAAGCACATGTGTTTATGTAGTACTATTGTATTAGGACTTCATTTATACTTACTTTTTACATAACCTTATTAAAAATGAAAATAGAGAGATCTGGAAACAGTGGTTGAAAATTTTGTTGAAGTGGATTAACTCTCAGTAAACAGATATTGGAATGCAAAACATTTCTAGTAGTCTGGTTTCAGGTAGCAAGGACAAAACACAGAATCAAGCAGAGAAGCAAGAAACATCTTACATAATCCTGACTGTATCCTAAAGCAGTGCAAGACCACAGAGCTCTGCTGAACCCAGTGGAACTCTACCTACTCTAATAAACTGAACTTCTGCATAACTATGATTTAAACCAGTGCTGTTTTCTTACCTTAGTTTTGTTTTCTCATGCTTTTAAGAACTGTCTTGCTTCTAAAACTGTGGAAAGATCAAGATCTTTAAGTCTTTGAGTTATGTAATTTTTTAAGACATAATCCAATGTTAGCAATTTCTCCAGAAAATCAAGCAAATTAGAGGTATCACTTTTCTTAATACAAGTATGAATAAACAGACCTGAATATTGCATGCTACGGTGGCATACCCATTGCCATTTCCCTCTTTGAGCTAAAGTGGACAAAACTTTTAAGGCAGACAGCAAACTTTAAAAATAAAGTTCAGCAAAAACTATGTAAACCAAGTGTTTGTGAATTTAGTAGACACCCATGATTGAAAAAATTTTGTCTTCCATTATATGTAGGAACATTGCTATTTCGATGAACAGTAAACTGTAATTATAATCAATATGTGCCAAGTGTAATTAGAAAGTATAAAATTAAACCATAAAAATAATCTTTCCAAAAAATGTCTGGCTTTTATTTGTGATCATAAATGAAAGAGCCCTAATCTAGAAGCATGAAAAAGATAACATACTCCTGTCTGGCACAATGAGACAAACAAAACCCCTTAGGTACAAGAGCAAAGCACTTTCTTTCTTTCTATCTCTCTCCTTTCTTTCTTTTTTTCTTTTTTTCTTTCTTTCTTTCTTTTTTATTCATTCCTTCCTTTCTTCCTTCCTTCTTTCTTCGTTCCTTCTTTCTTCTTTTCTTTCTTTCTTCCTTCCTTCCTTTCTTTCTTTTTTTCTTTTTTTCTTTCTTTCTTTCTTTTTTATTCATTCCTTCCTTTCTTCCTTCCTTCTTTCTTCGTTCCTTCTTTCTTCTTTTCTTTCTTTCTTCCTTCCTTCCTTTCTTTCTTTCTTTCTTTCTTTCTTTCTTTCTTTCTTTCTTTCTTTCTTTCTTTCTTTCTTTCTTTCTTTCTTTTCTTTCTTTCTCTTTTATTCATTCCTTCCTTCATTTCTTCCTCCCTTCCTTTCCTTTTTTTTTTTCTTTTTCCTTTTTTTTCCAGTCCTTAATCACAAAAGCAGTGGTAATTACAGAACAAAATGCGCTGAGGAATGTTTTCCTTTTTTCCCCTGATGCCCTTCAGTGCTATCTTTCAGCAGCAGAGGGCTGGGCTTAAAACAAACAGCAGACTGTAGTGGGGGACAGAGCTAGGTCTCCTACTAGAGCTAATGGTGTCTGATTACACAGTACTTGGGTATATCAGTAGCCTGGTTTAATTTTTTTGTTATAGAGTGTTGCAATTAGAGCTATGTTTTGCAATCTATAGACTTACATGTCATTCATGATGATGAAAGTGATGTGCAGGGGTTTGTTTAGGTAGGATATGAGTGGTCTGGCATGACATTGGACTGCTACTATTCTCACATCAGACCTGCTGTAATGTGGCTTACAGATGGTAACCAAAGACTTTATCAGGTGCAAACCAGACAACTTCTATAATTTCTGGATGTTGTATCCTGTAAACAAAACAAAAAAAAAGTAAATTAATCCCATCTCGAAGAAAAGTAAGATGGGAAAATTTCAAGATTTTATATTTCTGAAGAGTTCAGTCTCAAATGATCAATTCTATTTTCAGTTTCTTTGGGAAGGGAAAGGCATTTCTGATGTCCAGTAAAGAGAACTATGGAACTGTGTTGACCTTTACTGTAGTAACACTGAAGAGAGCCAAAACTACACTTGAACTCAATCAGTGATATATTACAGAAGTGGATTTCCTCCTCAATGTCTATCTGCTAGGACTATGAGAACCCACTAGACTATCTGTAAGACTGCATAACTGTTTAAATCAACGTCGACTAAAGCTAAACAAAACAAGGCTCTCGTGCTGGAAGGGATACACAGAATTGTATTAAACATGACTTACAATTTGTTTGGATATCTCTTTTTTTTTTTTTTTTTTCATCCATTTATTTTTCATTTATAGATCTTGATTTCACTCTAGTTTATGGTCACCAAACAATCTGCAAAAGCGAGTCATCACCTGCTGCTCTTGCAGAGTATTTACAATGAAATTGTGAATGGTGTCAGCACGGCAAACTTTGCCAATTCTTACAAGTTTTAATACATTATGAAAAAGGCACCAATATAGCAGAAATAGAGAGATACCAGTGGACATGGGTGCAATTAACTGGGAAATAATTTTACCTGACAAAAATAGTCCTCTTAAGTGACGCTTTGTCATAAACAGTAAGGTTTGGAAGGTGTCTCAGAGTATATGAATAAGCAGCACCAAATACTCGTTAGCTCTGTGGAGGAGCAGAGCTTAAATGCCGTAGGTGCTGTATCAAGAGAATGTGTCCCCAGTTATATTTTAAATCCCAAACTTCTCCAGCGTGGTGTTGACAGTGTTCTACAATGTTTTTGCTTGCAGAGGGTTGAAAGGCTATCTCTGTTAGATGAAAGTACCAGTTTTTCACCATCAGAAACTGGTTTGTAGCAGTTTTCAAGGAAAAAAAAAACAAACAACTAAACAACTTTTTTTT
>VWZE01013827.1:9813-28238 GCA_013396675.1 Eubucco bourcierii | reverse complement strand
CCTCTCTCCTCTCCTCTCCTCTCCCTCTGCCCCTTCCCACACATCACAAATTATTCTCCTTCTGTAATAATATTGTGTTTCGTGCAGTGATAATATCATTGTAGGTTATATTTTTACATGTTGAAGGCACTTACAGTTGTGGGAGGAGAACATTTTAATATCATAAACCCTCTGGAGCTGGAAATATGAATTTCTCTCCTATCTCTGTGCCTGACTCTGACTTCAATCAGACTAAACACATACTTAAGGGTGGTGTAGATGCTACTATGTTCTGCTGAAACAACACTTCCCTCATAAGCCCATCCTCAGTCCAACATTTTAAATCCCTAGTATGTTTGTATTATTTATGTACAATAAAAGGTAACTGAATAGAAAGAAATCCTTTTTGCTTGTGCAGATTTCTTCCCAAATTGCTCAGCTGAACCTGTTATTACACAAACTGCTCACCCTCTCAGATATGATCTTCATTTCATAAATTGTGCTAGCAGTCACACCATTACTCAACCCCAGTTCATAAATTGCCCTTTTGAGAAGGAGGAGGAAGGATGGAAAAGGAACTGGTAACTTCTGTGCACACTGTTAATAAAGTTGATTTACTACCAATCAGTCAATGCTAAGATGCTTCATCATCTGGAATGTGATACAGTGTGGTGATCATGGTGAAAATCCATCACCTTCAGGTGGCTGATGGCATCTGTACTGTAGGGAGCAAACAGCTGTGGAAGCTGGGAACTGGCTAGGCTGACTCTCCTATCTCCCTCTCTAAGAGTTCTGTGACTGGTCTGACTTTGCTGTTGTTTCTTACAAAGGTGTTGAATATTTCCTAAGACGCTGATCAAATCTCCTTTTCATCTCCCCCAACTTTTTGTGTTCTGGCACTTTCTTAGAGGTGGAAAGAAAAGAAATAAAATTAATATGGAATGCATGCTTGTGTATCTGATCATGAAGGTGTGCATATATATATATATGTATGTATATACACATCTATATGTGTGTGTGTGTGTGTGTGTGTGTGTATGTATGCATCTCAGTGTTTAAATTTGACTGCTGGAATGCAAGATGGGAATTTTTGTTTTAATATTCAGGTACTATTCACACAGTCCTAAGGAACAACCTTTCATTGTGGTTGGTATTAGAAATACCCAGTCATTATTCTCCCTCACCTTTCTGCTTAGCTGAGGACTTTGCAATAAATCCTTTTGACTTTTGTCAAAATGGGAGAAGAATATGATGAAGTAGCTTCTTTAAAAATAAAAAGGAAAGTGACCTCAGACTAGCTGCAAGTCAGTGAAAAGGAAACAAGTTATTTTTCCAGTGACTGGGTCTCCGGGAAGATTTCTAATGATGAAATCTTTGTGCATGTGAGACTTATTTTCAGGAAACATTTTCTACAGTGTCACACCCCCAGTTACTGAGAATTCTGTATCTCATTTTTGGGGTTAGTTTTTCAGCTGGTGAGTCACAGTCTTTGGAATAAATATTTTTCAGTCCAAATCTAGGATCTTTATACTAAAAAGGCAGAAATTGGTTTGTATGGTTCTTATGCATAGAACAGTCTTTACTGCGTGTGTGAGTAATTTAAGACGTTTAAGCACCTGTGAAAGTCAAATACCCACTCTTTGTGTTCAGTCATTTCTTTCCGTGTATGATTCTATGCCTAACTCCAGAAATAACCATCAAGCTTCCCATCTTGTGGAGCAAATATGAAATATCCTTATAATCAAATGGAGCCTTCAGGGAGAAATGTGAATATGTAGTTAAAATAAAAACTATCAGTGATACATATGGTGATCAACGACAGTCACCTCCTTGAAGCTCCTGCTTTCTACAGTGCCAGTATCAATCATCTCCAAGAAACATGGAAAGAAATTATCCTTTTAGCAAGTGGAGAACTACCTAAACGTACTGGATTCCTACCAAAAGGTCGCTATTCCAATTCCTTTCTAGTGGTTACATTTTCAAATTTTGCTGTACATTTTTCTGTCTCCTTTCTTGATTGGCAGTTAATTTTCTATGGTTTTATGGTAGTGTCATGTATTTCACATTCTTGATCATCTTCATCTTCTTTTTTTTTTTTGTTTTTTTTTTTTTGAGAAGAACCTATTACTGTCTTGTGATTCAGATGATAACAGACAATTGGATTTGTTTAAGAGGGCTTGTGCTGGTTTGAGGCTAATTGGAATATTTTAATAGAGAAAATTATATTATAGGCTGTGAAAAGGAAACAATGGTGATGTCTTTGGTGATCTTAGACTTGCTGAGATGTTTAAGAAAAGAACTCAAAACATAGATAACACAGAGTCTCTGGGGCACAGTGTCTCGGTCTAACAGCTTCTGGCTTTTTCTCCTCTCTGCTAAGTAATCTCACTAACTACGTTTCTCCTAACCCCCCCAGCTGATCCTCCAAGCTCACCTTGCGTGTGAGGCAAACCTTGGGGTAAGGTACAGGGGTGGGGAGAAGGTGGAAGGGTAGTTGGGAGCCCCTCCTGGGGTCTCTGATTTCTGGGAGGGGAGTTGTGTTTCTGTGTTACCTTTAACTTGTATATTTCTGTAAATATTCCTGTATGTTGTGTATATCTCTCCTCCTACATTGTGCTGAGCTGTAAACAGAGCTTCAATCCTTAACTTCCAGCTGGCTGAGTTCTAGTCTGGGTCATTTTACAAAGTGGAGGGGGTTGGGGGTGGGAGGGAACTCCCAAACCATCACAGGGCTACAGGAATTAGGTATTCCTTTCACCTCAGCAGTGGGCAGACCTCTGTAATTTCAACACCAGAAAGACTAAACTCTTATCATAGAGATTTCTATGTTGCATTACAGCAGTGCTGCTAAAGGAGTTGACCTTTGATCACCAGCTATTAAATATGCAGATATTTTCTAAACTGACTGTAGAGTGAAATTCTAAGTTACAATTTCACCTTCATTATATATATATACTTCACATTTTCTACCAGGGTTTGAATTAATAGCTAATAATAGCTTTTGAACTCTCATCTGTATTGATTTGTATTATATTAAGCGATGGACAACAGGAAATGCTGCCAGGGATATTAAGTGATGGATAACAGGAAATGCTGCAGGGATTTAACGTAAACCCAGAGATGCCCTAACATTACAGACTCACAGAATAAGAGAAAGCACAGAAGCATTAACAGAAAATGGGAGTTTGTCAGTGCTTAATGTTTTTATGACTGCATCAGTAAAGGGATAAGAAAGATAAATAAATACTGTGATGTTGCTGAGCTTGCAATAATAGTTCCAGTGAGTAAAAATATTACTGTGCATATTTTTCACTTTGCTCAAGGACCTGAGAATCTTGACTCTTTTTTTCTTGAAAGAAGATAGCTTTAAAATCAAGTGAGGCAGATTTCCTTTTCTGCCAAAGATAAATACATGAAATCTTTACATTAAAAGATAGATTTGGATAGTTTTTCAACAAAAAAGTCTTGCTTAATATTGCCTTCCTAGGGAAACTGGAAATTAATGGATTGTATTTGCGAGGACAAAAACCCAACCAAATAAAAAAAGGATTAAAAAAAAAAATTAATAAAAACCAGAGGAAAACCAAGAAATCTAAAGAAAACATTTTTGTGCCTGCTGCAAAATTACTAAGTCAGACCTTTCATGGAAACCATAACTGTGCACAAGACTGTTCACTGAAATCAGTTAAACTCACTTATACAACAAATTATATGCAAACAAGGAAGATACATCATGTAAAGTCTTTTTGAGTTGCCTTCTAATTGCAGCTTTTCCAAAAGTCTACCTTCAACTCTGACCCTTTCCATAAGTTTGAGTAAAATGCAAGTTATTTTACAAAGTAGTAATAAAAAGATAGTCAGAGGAGAACAGGAATTTTAATAAAACATGTAGTACAAATGACGAAGTAACACTGATTAGTACAGCATTTATCCTGACTTTTGTATTTTGTAGGAGTTCTGGCTGAATTGAAAGGTAAGGAAATTTGGTTTTACTGCAGAATGAATGCATATAAAAGGCTAATTTTTAACAAGTGAGTGCAGGCAATTAGAACCTGTGGATATTCTGCTTTCAGTCATGGGAAAAGCAGTAGTGCTAATTTTGAGGAATTATGCAACACCCTTCTTTTATGAGTGATCAAATATATTTTCTTCATCACTGCTTTTAAAACCTTTCTTTGAACAACATGAGCTAGAATAGAAATGACGTATGTATTGTTTATTCTTTGTTCAGTTTCAAAGTGTATATGTTGAAAAACAGAGAAAAGCACATTTTGACCTGCAAGGCTCTCTTCTGTTTTGCATATTATTGCAGAAGGATATTTCTCCATTTTTAGTGGAAGCTCTTAAATATTTGGGAAGTTTATTCCAACAGTTCTCAAGTTGTGAGTTAGGCAGTCTGGGGAAATGCTGCAATTATTTCACAGAGACAATTTTTCATATTTGAAGAGACAGTTGTTATATATACCTCTTATGCTCAGATTTTATTCACATTGTTTCAGAAAGCCTGCTGTTACTGTTTTCCAGGAAACATAAAACTAGAATTTCTTCATGGTTAAAGGCAACTTACAAATAATACCTAAATGCTTCTAAACTAGAGCCACATTCTTCCCTTTAACTGTTGTTTACTTCAGGAAGGACTTTCCCACAGGATAAATCAAGTATGAATATCCAGTACTTCAGAAAAAACTACTATGAGGCAGTCAAGTCAGCTGAAGCTGTTCACTCACACATGACCAATCTATACACAGAGTTAAAATACCTTCAGTCGAAGGCAAATACGCTCAACAACTACAGGTGAAATCCTGGACTCATGGACTCTGGTAGCAGAATTTCTATTCAATTCTGTTTAAATAAATGCTCCAATATTCTTATTTAGGCTGTGGGCTATTACAGATGGAGTTTTTCTAAGACATACTGTGCCCAGAGGATGATACTGCTCCCTACCACTGCACATTTCTGCCACCTTTTTTGTTTAATTACAGCTGAACATTGAGACATGTAGTGAGATGGACTGAACACAAACATCATAAATAAATAAAAACATTTGTTTAGTTACATCAACCACTCCCCATGAGAGACATGATTGATTAAGGGGTATACAGGAGTGTACCGGGATATTTTTCCACCGACATGGCTCAGACTGGCTTTAAATACTTCACAAAACTCAAAAGAGATACAAAGCATGTGCTGGATGCTTATACATAGATAACTGCTAAATGGGTTACTGTGCTTTCTTAAACTTGATGTGTTTGAATGTTCAAATTCCACAGCTACCCACAAGATTCAAACACGCAATTCCAGGATAGACCCATCATGTTCCTTTCCTTCCATGCTAAACTGAGGGATTTTGGGAAGTATTTAGGTCTGGATTTAAAAAGAATGGCTTTTGACAGCAGAGCATCTCTCTGGCAACTGACACACCTTCCATTATCAATTATTCTTTCATTTAAGGGATATATTTTGGCTGGAATATGGTTGATTAATCTATGTTAATTACACGTTGAATTTTAACTCTTCAAGACCATATCTACAAAAATTTAGTCAACTAAATTTGTCTTTGATCTTCTTTTTTCCTAAAAGGCAATGTATTTTTTGTTCTGTTCAAGTACTAACTTCATTATGAAATGTAGACAGCAAAATTCTGTAATACTCAGTGTGTGGACCTGGCACTTAGGGACATAGTTTAGGACTGACCCTAAAACAGGTTGAAGGTTAGAGCAGATGATCTTTGAGATCTCTTCCAACCGTTTGTTTTCTGTGATTTTATGATTTGCAATCCAGTCAAAAAACAAACAACAAACCACAAACCAACATTTTTCGATCCAGATTAAACCAATTTTGCTTTATTTTTTTCCCTCCCCAAGGAAAATTATTCAAAGTATCTTGTATCCTGGTACTATTTTATTTGATCTACCAACGGTAAAGATACTCTCATTTTATTGCTCCTTTACAAAATCTCCCATAATTTTTGAAGTTTGAGGAAGGAACTCCTGTTCCTGTAGCTGAGTAGATATTTCTCCTTAAGGAAATTTTTTTGTTTAATTGCTCTCCTTATGTCACAGTTCTGCAAATCAATATAGTGTATCCTGTGTGCCATCCTCACTGAAGTCACATTCTGTAAACTAATTAAATCACTTCTATTACACACAGGTTCATGATCTGTACCTTTTCCAGCTATTGATTTGCTGGTTTACCTCCTCTGAATTGTCAGAATGAGCCCAAGGAAAAACTAGCGAAACAATATGGAACACCATATAGGAGATTTAATTAAGTTAATGTAGCATGCAGTGTGATAGCAGCTGCTTTTGAGGGCATAGTACTCTCACTTCTTACAATCTCATATATTTACATTCTTAAGTCTTAACATCTGTAGGATTAAATTACTCCACGCAGAAGTAATGGTTAGTGTGAAGTAATTTTTTATTAAGTTGAAAAACAGTTTCCTCTTTTTTTTTTTTTTTTTTTTTTTTTTTTCCTCAGTGATACTTAATATATGGAAGGAACTTTTCTATTCCAAGTCTGCTGCTTGTCATAACTTTCTGCAGTACACGTAGATTTGTACCCATACCCTGGAGCAATTGCTTTACCACATTGATTATAACCACTTCATTCTTTATATCTAGAGAAGTTCTCCCTGAAGGTCACATACCTCTTTACTCCCCACAGTCCAAGGAAGCGTGCCTTTGGCCTTGCCGGCATTTAGAAGTGTAGCGTTTGTAATTTCAGCAATGCCAGCAATAAGTGTTAACAGTGAGACTGACTATTGTACAGATAAAGTTCATGATACGTCTTTAACACAACCAAGAAACTTCTGAAATGCAGGACTCTAGCTTTGTTCTTATTGACAAATTATTGCTATGCTGTTGTTGATGCTCTAAGATGGATATTATTTCTTTTTGGCAAACTGACATAAGTGACTTCCCTCCTATCTGACTTCCCTCTGATGCCAACAGACAAAACAACAGTCTTCCCATACTCAGTAGGAGATACAGGAATGAGCAGAAGTTGTCTAGCTTTGCCATCAGGGAATGTGCTGTTGGTACTTGAACTAGAGCACCAGTGTTTTTCCTGTGTTGAATTTATAACTAGAACTTCTTTTGCCAGTGGCTGTTTTTGTGTTTGTTAATGAAATTTTACATTCCCTCCGTCCCCTCAATTTCCTAGAGAAGCAGTAGAAGCTCACACAATCTGCCAGATTCTTGCAGAGCTGATAAACTTTTCATTTGTGTCTTAGAGGTTTCACCTTCATGGAAATGTTCTAGGGAATGAAAAATGGTCTTTATGGTTTATAATATCAAAATAGAATTGGAAAGGAAAATACATTACTTGCACTCAGTATCTGAAGGTAATCTAGTGCTTTGAACCTGCAAACACATATGATTGGATTTCGTTCCATTGGGTTTTTTGCTGTTTGAATGCAGACTGCTTGTGAGCATAAAGGTCCTCAGATAGATATCTGAGTGTAAGCATCAGTGCTGCATACAGATTTTCTTTTGTTCACCACAGATATTTGTACAAAAATGAATTAATTTTGGTGTTTTTATTTTGTTTTCTGGTTTAGTTTTGTGATTTTCAGACAAACCTGAGCATGATTTATAGTTGCATCCATGTCAGTGGAAGTTAAAAGAATTTAATGCCCTCATTTGTTTTCACAGAAGTCAGATTTTATGTGATGTGAAATCTGTAATGATGCTGCACATTAAAATAGAAGTGCAAGGAGATTCCTTGGGATGCAATTCCTCTACACCTCACTGCCTCTGATCGATTCAAAAGGCTGCTTGACATATTATAAGTGGATTTTGACCATGGTAGCATGGCATTCTCTACTAATAAAAGCTGGGTTGCCTGTACAATGGAAGTTTTGTGGCTTGCCAGAATAGCTGACCTAGGTTGTGAATCCATCTCTGTGTCAACCTACTACAAGATCATAGCGTGCATGAAACAGGAGAAGCTAAGTTTCTTATCAAGAAGTACTTTAAACAGTACAGGAGAGAAGGGTGAACTCAATGGTTCTCAATGACCAGTCCAAGAGAGATGGTGAAAGATAGAGACTGACTGACCACTGAAGTTATGGAAACCAGGGTTATTGTTTCATGTGGGTACCTCTGTAGTTGTCATATCATTCATAATTCACAATAGGAATTCTGTCATAAAATGCTGTGAAAACAGAGTTTCTGCCAAATGTCTGCATTTTGGACAGAGATCTTGCCTGAATTGGTAATAGTATAAACATTGGATGGGGGCAGAAAAAAGCACAGAAACAAACAATTTCATATTGTAAAAAGAAGGTCCAAAATATCTTGGCAGTGACCAGCTTGTCATTTACTGCCTCAGGTTTCCTTGCCAGCATTTAAATTAAACTGGACTAGAAACAAATCAGCTCTATCAGTACCCTGCACTAACCTTTGGTTAAGCTGATAATTTTCAGCTTGTTAAAATGTTTAATCTATATCAAAACTGAATCACACTATTATTCCTTGGCACATTTGTGTGAATGGTGAGTAGGATCCTACCCAGTATAATTTTCTTGCACATTCACAGAATATTAATTCCATGGTCTTTTTATAAACCACTTGGTGCTGTCAGTTGCCTAATGTAGAGACACACAATGTTTTTTCTCCTCCTGAGAAATGTGATTTATTAGATTACAATCCAAACAGAATGGCATTTCAATAGTGCCAAATGTACAACATTCAAGGGGACAGACATTCATAGGGAAAAATCTTCTCTGCTACAGTCAAGCTCTATGAACCTACAGTCTGCGAAGTCGCATTTAATTCAGTTCCAAGACCTCTCTTCCAAATGGCTCAAGAAATGTCCGCTTGTGTTAATTCGTTTGGCTCAGTGTTGTCACTGGTGACACATTTGTCAATTCCTTATGGTCACACTGATTCATAGAAAATTGGCCAAAGGCTAGGAAAAGAAACAAAAAATCATTAAGACTTTTCAACAGCAATCTCTCCTACTTTCTGTATCATGCTTTAGCTTCCTCTATGTCTTTAGTAGTTGTGGAATGTATGGAAAAAGAAATTTTGATTATTCTTTAAAAACTTCATGTAAGAATTAAGAGCGATTTTCACTGAATTTGATACAAAACAAGATGCTAATGAGCCTATAAGGTAGGGAATCCAGTGAGGAGTTGTTCTAAGTGTCAGGCAGATGTTGATGGGTTGGAGAGCAGAAGGGCTCTGCAGCAGGACCTCGACTGCCTGGACAGATGGGCAGAGTCCGATGGGATGGCATTCAACAAATCCAAGTGCCGGGTGCTGCACTTTGGCCACAACAACCCCATGCAGAGCTACAGGCTGGGGTCGGAGTGGCTGGAGAGCAGCCAAACAGAAAGGGATCTGGGGGTGCTGATTGACACCCGCCTGAACATGAGCCAGCAGTGTGCCCAGGTGGCCAAGAAGGCCAATGGCATCCTGGCCTGCATCACGAATAGTGTGGCCAGCAGGAGCAGGGAGATCATTCTCCCCCTGGACTCTGCACTGCTTAGGCCACACCTTGAGTACTGTGTCCAGTTCTGGGCCCCTCAATTTAAGAAGGACATTGAGGTACTTGAACGTGTCCAGAGAAGGGCAACAAGGCTGGTGAGAGGCCTTGAGCACAAGCCCTATGAGGAGAGGCTGAGGGAGCTGGGATTGGTTAGCCTGGAGAAGAGGAGGCTCAAGGGAGACCTTCTTGCTGTCTACAACTACCTGAAGGGTGGTTGTAGCCAGGAGGAGGTTGCTTTCTTCTCTCAGGCAACCAGCACCAGAGCAAGAGGACACAGTCTCAAGCTGCACCAGGGGAAGTTTAGGCTGGAGGTGAGGAGAAAGTTCTTCACTGAGAGAGTCATTTGCTGCTGGAATGGGCTGCCCAGAGAGGTGGTGGAGTCACCGTCCCTGGAGGTGTTCAAGGCAGGTTTGGATGTGGCACTTGGTGCCATGGTCTAGTCTTGAGATCTGTGGTAATGGGTTGGACTTAATGATCTTTGAGGTCTCTTCCAACCTTGGTAATACTGTGATACTGGGATACAAGAGACAATACAAGAACCTAAATATTTTTGAGAAAGAATATTGCATGCTATGAAAACACAACAAAATGTTAAATCAGTTGTATCTTCTACTTGTTTCAACAAATAGAACATGTCCTATTTTTCTTTTTTTAAAAAAACAACAAAAAACAACTAGAAAAAAACAGTACTCAGAGCTATAAGCTCTTAGCAGAGACCTGACTAGAGAAGAGATTTCCTTTGGCTGTTGTGTGATATTTGCCACTAACTGACCTCAAACCACCTTTGAGGAGAAAAGTGAAAAAGCCCTGAAAAACACGCTTCTCCACTCACAAGAATTCTACAATGCGTATGATAATGCAATAGATAATCTTCAGGCAGGAATGAAAAGGCTGAGAGAGGGATCACAGTTCATACTAGGTGGGCTTTGAAAGAATCAGCTTTACTCAGCCAAAGCATAGAGAGAAAAAATTGAGGAAATTATCAATGAGTTGCAAAACATAAAATGCCAGAGGTATCATCTGTCTATTCCTACTATACAAGTCAGACAAGTACAGGCTCCTCCACCTGGTGTGGAATAACCACAGGCACCAGTAAAGGCTGGGGTCTGCCCTTCTGGAAATCAATTCCGTGGAGAAAGACCTTGGAGTCCTGGTGAACAGTAAGTTCTGCATGGACCAGCAGTGTGCCCTTGTGGCCAAGAGAGTCAATGGCATCCTGGGGTGCACCAGGAAAGTGTTTCCAGAGGGTCTAGGGAGATTCTTCTCCCCCTCTATCCTACCCTGGTGAGACCACAACTGGAATACTGCATCCAGTTTTGGGCCCCCAGTTCAAGAGAGACAGGAACTTTTATGGAAATCGTCCAGCAGAGAGCCACAAGGATGATTGGGGGACTTGAGCATCTCCCTTGTGAAGAGAGACTCAGGAACCTGGGGCTGTTCACTTTGGAGAAGACTGAGAGGAGATCTTATCAATGTATACAAATATTTGAGCTGTGGGTGTCCAGTGGATGGGACCAATCTCTTTTCACTGGTCACCAGCAATAAGACAAGGAGCAATGACTACAAACTGGAACATAGAAGGTTTAACTACAACACGAGGAGAAACTTCTTTACCCTGAGAGTGACAGAGCACTGGAACAGGGTGCCCAGAGAGGTTGTGGAGTCTCCTTCTCTGGAGACTTTTAAAACCTACCTGGATGCATTCCTGAGTGAACTACCCTAGGTGATCCTGCCTTGGCAGGAGGGCTGGACTGGATGATGTCTGGAGGTCCCTTCCAACCTCTAGAGTTGTGATTCTGTGGATACACATTGAACTGGACAGAATATCACCTGCTGGAAGTCTTTATGTTTTTCTGTAGTGAAGGGGTCCTTGCAGATTAAGTTTATACTTGTGCTTTTGCTTTTTTTTTTTCTCTTTTCCAAGGATTTGCTCAGCTCATTTTTTTTAATAACATATACAACATAAGAAACAAATTCATGTTGGCAGTTTCCAAATACCTGACAACTTTTCAAAGAACATGACTGAATTAACTGTGGGCATAAACCAGTTGTGTAGTTTTGCACAGTTTTGCTATCTTCTGATGACAGGAAAGCTGTCCTTCAGATGACAGGAAAGCTGTCCTTCACGGTCACCTAAGAAGAGGTGGCAGGGCCTGATAGTGAGGTTAACAGGGTTCTGCAAGAAAGGAACAAGTTATGATAAATGGTGGTTCCGTTCCCACAGCGGAAGGGCAGTCTAGAGAGCTTCAAGAAAGTGAATAGAAACTGGGCTAAAATACAATTTGAACAATCTTCTGAGTTTTGGAGAAGGCTTGTTATGTTTTGTGTTGGTTTTCCTCAAAGCATGGAATGTTATTAGAATCATAGAATGGTAAGTTTGGCAGGGACCTCAAAGATCATCTAGCTCCAACCCCCTGCCATAGGCAGGGACACCTCCCACTAGTACAGGTCACTCAAGGCCTCCTCCAACCTGACCTTGATTACCTCCGGGGAGGGAGCATCCACAACCTCCCTGGGCAACCTGTTCCACTGTATCTTGATTAGACAAATGATCTTTGTTCTTCTTACCTGGGCTGTCTATGCAAGAGTAGTTAAAGACTTAGAAAATTAAGTATCTTTATGTTTCAAATAACTTTGGGTTTGTTTTGTTTGTTTGTTTGTTTGTTTGTGGTTTTGTTTTGATTTTTACTTTTATTTAGAGGATTCTCATTTAAAAATCAGACAAAAACTCATACAATCTAGACATAAATGTATGCTAGTTCAAAAAGCAGAAAGTACTTTGATACTTACCTGCTTCAGTTCAGTAACTTTCCTGATAGGAATTAATGGAATATACGTTTCATATTTACTGTTTTCTAGCATGTTCCACATCTCTATACTGTTGATACTGTAAATCTGCGTGTGCCATGTTGGCTTAGTTTAGTTTAGTTCATTAAATAAGGCTCTTTATGATTTAAAATTGTTTTGATCCCAATGCATTGCTTACATTAAGTATCATCTTCAGTAACAACAATAGAAACTTAAAGCTTGAATCACGCTTTAATCTGTGATTGCATCTGAATATATTTCATCCAACTCCCTGAATATTTATTTTTAGTCACTCCGGCATGTGATCTGCCAGAATATAGTGAAACAAAAGATGAGAGGACTGAAAAATTAAAGAAATCTTTCCTGGGGGAAAAAATAAAATCATACAATTGCCTTTTTCTTATCTTTTTTCTCACTCTCCAAATCTCTGTACTGTTGATACTGTAAATCTGTGTGTGCCATGTTGGCTTAATTTAGTTTAGTTCATTAAATAAGGCTCTTTATGATTTAGAATTGTAGAACTGGAGTATAGGCACAAACTGCTTACTCTAGTCTATTAAATTAAGTTTATTTAATGCCAAGGTTGAGAACTACAGATAATACCTGAGGACTTCCAGGGCAGGTATACCTAGAAAAACAAACTTTAGCATACATAAGCTTTTGAGCTTGAGTCAAGAAAACCCTAAGCAAACTGGAGAAGTTAGGGTGAAAAAAAAAATATTTTACAGAAGCATTTTGGTATTTTCTTCCAAGTTCCAGGTAACTATATCTAGATAGAACACTACATAAAGTTCTGAGTTTTTCTAATTTCACATAATTGTATATTAGGTAAAATCTAAAAATAAAATCTTTTATGTCATTAAAAATAATGTGTAACTATCACTACTAAAATTAAATGTAATTTAGATTATTTGAGGTTTGTTTTTAGACTTAACTATGTTTTTTTCAGTACAGAACCCTGCCTTTTTCTCACAACCTGTTCATGTCAGTGCTTATCTCNTATATATATATATGTAATTAAAACTTTCAAAAGCTTAAATTTAAGGGTTTTCCTTATTAACCAGCAAACACTATGTTGCAGAAGAGATACAACTTTATTCTCAAAAGATGAATGCTGCTGTTGTAATAAAAGAATTTGGACACTGTTGGTTACTCATATTTGTGTCACTACTACAGTGGTAGCATTATTCTGTGGCTAGCTGGTAGGATCTTTTCTGTTATGTCACCTCTGAAGAAGCATGGCTGTTATAATTTTTGTGATTGCTACCTCATTTATAATTCTGATTTTTTTGTATCAGAGATAGCAGTGTCTATATCAGTTTGTCAGAGGAAGTTTGCATCTTTACAAAGCTTTTTTTTCCTTTTATTTTGTTTTTTTTTCTCCTGTAGGGTTGGTATAGCTTCACAAAAGCAGCTTTTTGCCTGGGTTGCTTTCAGTTACGAGCTTTGCCATTTCTTTCTTTCTTTCTCCAGTGCAGGTAAAGAACATGCTGCTGTATATATATCATATTTAAACAATAAGGTCGGCAAAGCCTTTTATCATTTAGATAGACACAACCATGTTAGTTAAGGTCCTCTGGTACTTTAGACAGTGTGATTCTTATGTGACAGTAAAAAGAACCAAAACAACCAAACCTGCCATAAAGCTTTCCTTACTATTTCGAGATAGCATTTTAAAAAGAAAATGCTTGACATATTCCTGGTTTGCTTTTTCTCTGTTTTTTCATATCTTGTTTGCACTTAACAAGCTAGCGGTCACCGTGCACAGAATAACTTAGACCAAAGTCAATCAGTGCAGTAATTATCTGTTCCTAGAACAAGTGGAGGGCAGATAAGGGCTGTCATCCCTACACAAAACATATGAAGAAATGAGGAATAAAACGAATGAGCACAGTAACTAATTTTTCTTTGCACTAGTTTTATCAAGGAAACATGACTTTGAATAATGACATTCCAACCACTTCTGCTCCCTTGTTTATATAAAATTATTCACCAAGCTTATCCTGAAATAAATGAGGCTTTAGTTTTTCTTGCTAACTAGATTAATTATGCTGCTTTTATGTTTTTAACTAATGTTGACTATTCCTGTATTAGGTAATAGATGTCTGTGTTAGAAAGCAGCATTCACAGATACCTTTATTAGGTGGGCACTTCACAGTCATTAATAATGAGAACCACCATGATCATCTATTGATAAATGTCATGCCACACAGTTCAATGATTTACTTGGTGCAATCTGGAAGCCTGGAAATTAGAAGTACTGGATGTTTCATAGCAAATACAATAAAATTGTGATGTGCTCAGTTGCAGATGTCTTGCACAGGTTTACTGTTGCCCTTGTATGTAAAGTACCAAATCTCTCCAGAAGGCTCTGGTAGTATGTTGCAGATGTCCTTACATGTCTTGTCTTTAGTTTAGTTTTAAAGATGAACCAGACATTTTCTCTTCTTTCTCATCACTCTAGACAAAACTTTTCATCTTTATCCCTCCTCTTTCAAGCCAGATTATGACGAAACTCTTCATATGTTTGTCCTACCTACAATTTTTAGTTCTTTTCTTAAATATGTATTTCAAGAGAAATAACTTACATTTACTTTGATAATAAATCAACAGTAGAACTGTCCAGAATGGAGTTAAGAAATGTCAGGAGATTTTTTAATATTATTTTGGCCTGAAGGTCTATCAAGCAGAGGGTCCTGTCAAGAGACAAGATTCTCATTCATGGCTTGAGAATGAGGTCACCCTATAGCTAAGGACTCCAGTACCTATCACTCAAGCTGTATCCAAAGGAGACTCCCACACAAGGAATTCCAGAGCTTGAATACTGCAAGCAGGTGTACTGGATGCACCTTGGAATAAGGAAAGCCAAAAGCATTAATTCCCCAGGCTTAAGCAGTTCTCCAAAATACATGGATAAATTTTGCTTTAAATACTCTGCATGTTGTCAAACTGAATTTTCCCAACATCATTTCACATAATTTCTGACTAGACTTAATCTGCAGAAGCAAACACATAGTGATTTACAGGCTTTTGCTCCTGGAAAACATTTCATCTTAACACATGACTGTAACTGTTTCTGCTTGTAGATAGATGATTACACCATCAAACTGAGCGTAGATACTATGAAAAGATCTAAATGTTCATGTGTACTGTTAAAGAATATTATGATTATGATACAGGGGAAGAAAAATCTATCTTTTCCAATCAGTAATTATTTCACTCAAATGATGTGTTTTAGATGTAAATGGCGGTTAAAGGAAGCATAATCTTGTGGGTTTGCTTTTAAACATCCTGATGGCACAGTTCACCCTGAAAACTGTGTGGATTTAGAAAAAAAGATTTGTTGATAAGTGAAAATGGTGTGTGTGTGGCTCTGGATGTTACCCCTCTGCAGATGTCATGGATATTAGAGTGGAATGGCCTCTTAGGTGATTCATGCTGCATCCATGAGGACTTTGAAGATGCCCTATTTGCTTCTCATATATTCAGTGAAGTACCAATTATAAGCATTAAAGTGGGTTATACATCCTTGTTTTTTTTTAAAGGAATGTTGTGAAAGCACACTGTAGATAGCTTTTGCATATTCAGATTTAACACTTATCCCTAATGTACTTGCAAATATCTTCTGTTTATCTGTTGCCATTGGTATCATGCCTTAAGTACACGAGAAATGGACCTGGTGAAGAAGAATATGGATGTTGTAGGGAAAGAAGGAGTTTTGATACACCCCTTCTCCAAGGACTTCTATTAAACATAGCCAGAAGTCTAGCATTTTGGGTAAAAACTCTTATTGAGTAAAAACTTATTCTTTCAAGGAACAGACCTGAGAAACAAGCTATAATTCTAAAAACATGTATCTTCAATTTCTTCATTCCTATGTTATTTTTACTGTTTCTCAACCATATTGGAAACCTCCCTATACTCAACAGTTGCATTATTGGGAAGGTTGTGATCCATTGTATCTCCCAAGGGAACATTTCCTAAATTAGCAGGGATTGGCAAGAAAGGAATGAAAATACTTATGAGATTAAGAAAAAGGTAAGAACTTTTAAAATTTAATTTAATGGCATGTTATTATGTAGAAGGTTTGGTTTAGTCCCCTCCTTATTTATAGTTCTATCACAAGTATTGCAAATTCTGATTAATACCACTGACTTTTGTGGCCCTTAAAATGCATATCTATTCTAAAAGGTTCTCTCTTTCAATCCTCTCCTTCCCAATCAAAATTTATTCAGTAGTAGATTGGTTACCTCTGTCCATTTAGTTGGTGATGTATTTCCTGACTGCATAATTAGGCCAGGGATTATTGGAGTGGTAATTTTCTTTGTTCACATCAAAATGCATGCTCAGGAATGAAGTCATCTCTCTGGTTTGGTCATCAGATTGTGCCACTCTTTTAATGTTTCCTTGAATTGCACTGTGGTTGATAAAGTATAATAATCTAGGGATATGTCTTTGAATTTAAAAGGCTGATCTCACACACCAATATTTAAACAATATCTTAGAAACCAGTTCATAGAAATGATCGATGACTTTTTCTTTTGCCGTAGCTCGGAAGCTGGCTACAAATATCCATACTCGAAATTTTGAAGAGTCCGTTCTGGTATTTGTCACTGAGGTGCTGTTTTAATAATTAAACAACAAAGGATTTGCAATTCCCTCTCCTGCCCTAACCCTTGACCTGAGTTTATTGGTCTTTACATCACAGTCAGTTGTTTGAATCTAAATATATATTTAATATGTACAACATACAGAAGCAGTAAATCCCACTCCTGAAAACATATTGGCTTACCCTAGCAGTGATTGCATCAAATCCCAAGGTCTCAGTGTTCAGAATTAAGGATGAATCTAATTGTTCAGCTTCTCCATAGAAGGAGCTGGTTTCCCAAATTTCTAAGTTGTTGATTAGTGTTATTTGCTCCTATATTTACAAGACAATTTAATGTGATTACCAGATATTTCATTTCAGGAAAAAGGAAACAATTTTCCTCCGGGCAGATGGGTGGAGATCATTAGGGAAGTGACTGCATTCACTTCTGGATAACAAATTCTCTGCACTTCAGTAATTCAATGCATTATTGGCAACCTTCTTAGCTCCTGCATCTTTCTGATACCTTGAGGCATGTGGTCCTTTGTATAAGTGTCAAATTTTAAAGGTGTTTCATGCCTTTATTGTACAGAATATAATAGACCAGATGTTTAGGAAAATGTATTTGAGCTCAGTCCTTATTGCCTTTCTTTCCCGCAGTTGCTCCTAGGAGACTGAATCTAGGGGCTGATGCAGTACTGTCAAACCCCGAGTTTAGTGTCTTGAGGCATTAAGCAATTTGTCCATAGCAGTAAGAATGCCAGGGTACAGCATCTGTCTATGCAGTGTGAAAGATTACAAATAATGTGATTTTAAAAGACCTTTGTATCTACCAATGTGAACTTTAAGTAGGGTTTTCAACCTGCATCTCCGTGCGGTGTTTCTACCTTTCCACACTGAGATTTCAAAATGTTTTTTCACATGAAAACAACTTAATTTTGTAGGAGTTGGTTTTCCTAATAACATTTTAGCTGGTGGAACAAAATAACAAACAACATTTTTATCTTCTAGATATATATATGCATTTTAAACATAGATAACAAGATATGACATATGTGTATGGTTGTTCTATGCATTTTTTATATACAACAAAATCATAGAATCATAGAATGGTAAGGTTGGAAGGGACCATCAAGGATCATAGGCAGGAACACCTCCCACTAGTACAGGTCACTCAAGACCTCATCCAACTTGGCCTTGAACACCTTCAGGGAGGGAGCAGGCACAACCTTCCTGAGCAACCTTTGCCAGTGTCTCACCACGCTCACTGGGAAGAACTTCCTCCTAACATCCAGTCTAAATCTCCCCTCTACCAGTTTAAACCCATTGTGCCTAGTCCTGGCATTGCAAGACCTTGTAAATAGTCCCTCCCCAGCCTTCCTGTAGGCCCCCTTCAGATACTGGAAGGCTACTATAAGGTCTCCTCGAAGCCTTCTCTTGTCCAGGCTGCAGAGCCCCAACTCTCTCAGCCTGTCCTCACAGGAGAGCTGCTCCAGCCCTCTGATCATCTTCGTGGCCCTCTTCTGGATGTGCCCCAACATTTCCATGTCCTTCC